>CM032231.1:50362500-50485000 GCA_019009955.1 Riptortus pedestris | reverse complement strand
GTCTTCTAATACCTTTTCCTGAATAAGAGGAGAGATCCTCTTTTTTGATATTGTCTTCTAGTAGCTTTTCCTGAATAAGAGGAGAGATCCTCTTTTTGGATATTGTCTTCTAATACCTTTTCCTGAATAAGAGGAGAGATCTTCTGTTTTGATATTGTCTTCTAATACCTTTTCCTTAATAAGAAGAGAGATCCTCTTTTTCTCGTTGCTTGTTGAGTCTGTACTCGTGAAGCGATTTTCGAAAACTTCCTCGACCGTCAATCCAGTCTACCTAGACCATGACGAAAATTAGGTTCGACCTATATTACACGCACACCACACCACACACACTTTTCCCGCTCTTGAAGTCGCAATTTTTGATTATTGCCTAACTGGGTATATATAAAAATTAAGATCGTTAATGGTTGAAATCAGAACGGGGATAGGGAGCATTTAGAGAGAGTGAAAATCAACAATCCAAAGAATCTCAGTTACTATCAGTGGAATCGAAGAAGTGTAATCGTTGCAAATTTAATTTTCTATAAATGTTCCTAAATACACCTTTTCAATATATTGTTCTACATTTTCTTGACTTGAAAATGTTTATTTGATCTATAACATACTCAACATTTAACCATTTCTTTCAAACAATAATGACCATATTCGTCTATGGCTAAACTTAGAGTAGCCTTAGGGGATATAAAATATCAAAAATTCTCCACCTTATGATGAGTCGGATCGATAAACGTTATACGAATAAGTATAACTGTTATATCAATCAATAAAATTTTAGTAGTCCACGAACCATAAAACGCTAGGGGGGCACCAGAACTTATTTGCAAGTATCTTGTATAATAAAGGTCTCTTGGAAACAATAATTCGTATTTAAGCGACGAATAATATGGTTTATTATGTAACAGATTATTATTCATGTAACGTGAGTAGAAGTGGGGGTTAGCTAAAGGCTGAAAACTGAAAAATGAAAATACCTCGGTTAATATTCGAGATAGAGAATAAATGTTTATTACAATATTATTGTAAATTTAATTTGCAATGAAATTGGTTCTATACAATTTTTCGATCCGACATATAATAGCGGAGATATTATGAATTTTCGAAAATCCCCCCCCCCGCTGGTCCGATTTCAGCCATTAACGAACTTTGATCTTTTTCATAAAACGATTGAATTTCGAGTTTGGTTTTGATAAAACAAAAATTGTGACCGATAGAGCGTTTACAGACACACTTATATATATATATATATATATATATATAAAATTGTAACCTCTGAATGTACATTGATTTTTTTTCTCGAAATTTCCCGATAATTTATCGTTTCACATGCCATAGACAAAATAACTGGAATTTGTTTATTTTGGTGTTGTTTTTTGTGTTTGTTTGTTTGATACCTTTTCACGCATAAACGGCAGAACCGAATTTTATGAAACTTGGTATGTATATTACTACTAACCCAATTTGGACTTTAGGCTATATAAATATTCTTTGAGACGAACAGGAGTGGGGGTTATAAGGGAGGCCTGAATTTAAAAATAGCAATATTTTGTTTCCTATTGGTTTTTCGGCAAATATGAACATAACAAAAGTGGTTTATTTTGTTATTTATAGTAATTTTTGTTATATACATTTTTTTCGTATACCGATTTATAAACGAGATATACGCTAAAGCCTATAGCGGAAGTGAACAATTTAATTTGTCACAAAAGACTCGACCAAACTAAAGAAAACTCGGTGTGTGTATTAACACTAACGCCTTCATTATAACAAGCCATACCAACATTTCTAGGGACGGGCAGGAGTGGGGGTTATAAGGGAAGCCAGAAATTATAAATAGCGATATTTCGTTTCCTATTGTTCTTTTGGCAAATATGCACATAACAAAAGTTGTTAATTTTGTTATTTAGAGTAACGTTTGTCATACACACTTTTTTCGTATACCGAATTATAAACGAGATATACGCTAACACATAGAGCGGAAGTGAACAATTTTATTTGGGACAAAAGACCCAACCGAAATAAATAAAACTCGGTATATGTATTAGCACTAACGCTTTCATTATAACAAGCCATACCAACATTTCTAGGGGTGGACAGGAGTGGGGGTTATAAGGGAAGCCAGAAATTAAAAATAGCAATATTCCGTTTTCTATTGTTTTTTCGGCAAATATAAGCGTAACATAAGTTGTTTATTTTGTTATTTAGAGTAACTTTTGTCATATGCATTTTTGTCTTATAACAAAGTATAAACGAGATATACACTAAAACTTTAGCGGGAGCCAACAATTTTATTGTTCACTAAGGATTGAACCGTACTTAACAAAACTCGGGATGTCAATTAGCTTTAATTATTCCATGATTATAAGCTACATTAAAATGTTTAGGTTTGAACGGGAGTGGGGGTTATAAGGGAGGCCTGAAAAAAAAATTCGTTACATTTCATTGTCTATTTGTTTTTCGACAAACTTGCACATAACAAAAGTTGTTTACTTTGTTATTTAGATTAACTTTTATTTTATACATTCTTTCGGGAAAAATGTATGAAGCAAGTAATTTGAGTAGAAATATTGATATGCTCACCAATTCTTTCCAATAAGAACTACAAGGTACCTTACCTGGAAAAATTAATTCAAGTCTATGATAATATTTTGTCCGTAATAATTCAAATCTATGCAAAATGCACAGGAGACGGGAAATATGACAATATGGAAGACAGTGAAGTCTTACATAAAAAATTAATTTTATTATTAACAAATCCATAGCAAAGACGGGTATAAACCTTAATCACTGGGACGGGGAAATGTCAAAATATTGTCATTCCCAATAAAATACCATCACCATTCAGCCTCAAATGAATTCCCGAGCGAAGCCGGGTATCTGAGCTAGTATATATATATATATATATATATATATATATATATATATATATATATAATTGTAACCTCTGTCTGTACATTGATTTTTTTCGCGAAATTTCACGATAACTTTTCGTTTCACATGTCATAGACACCATATCTGCATTTTGTTTCTTTCGTGTATGTTTGTTTGTTTGTTTGTTTGTTTGTTTGTTTGTTACCTTTTCACGCATAAACGGCTGAACCGAATTTTATGTAACTTGGTATGTATATAACTACTAACCCAACTTAGACTTTAGGCTATATTAATATCCTCTGAGACGAACAGGAGTGGGGGTTATAAGGGAGGCCTGAAATTAAAAATAGCTATATTTCGTTTCCTATTGGGTTTTCGGCAAATATGAACATAACAAAAGTTGTTTATGTTGATATTTAGAGTAACTTTTGTTATATAAACTTTTGTCGTAAGCCGAAGTATAAATGAGTTATAAGCTAAAAACCATAGCGGGAGTCATTAATTTTATTGGGCTCAAAAGACTCAACCGAACTAAATATAACTCGGTATGTTAATTAGAGTTGACGCCTTAATTATCATAAGCCCTACCAACATTTCTATGGACGAGCAGGAGTGGGGTTTGTAAGGGAGGCCTGAAATTAACAGTAGTGATATTTTGTTTCCAATTGGTTTTTCGACAAACATGCACATGGCAAAAGTTGTTTATTTTGTTATTTTCAGTAACTTTTGTTATATTCACTTTTGTCGTATAGAAAAGTATAAACGAGATATACACTAAAATCTATAGCGGGAGCCAACAATTTTGTTGGCCACTAACGATTGAACAGAACTTAGCAAAACTCGGTATGTGAATAAGCATTAATTCTTCCATGATTATAAGCTATATTAAAAATTTTAGGCTCAAAGGGGAGTGGGGATTATAAGAGAGGCTGAAATGAAAAACTCCCTTTTTTATTTTCTATTTGTTTTTCTGCATATGTGCACATAAAAGTTGTTTACTTTGTTATTTAGAGTAACTTTTGTGTGCATTCACTTTTGTCGTAAAATGAGGTAAACACGGGATATACGCTAAACGGGAGTCAATAACTATATTAGTACTTATTTAAGGGGTTTTAATAAATGAATATTATGACAAATGATGTTATGTTTTCGTCTTATATGATAGTTCAAAGTATGATTCGGATTAGTGAGGTTATAAATCTTCGTCATCCCCTCCTCATTTATTTATTTTTCCTAGAAAATAACTTTGTTATTCATTTCTAATAGAAATATAAACTATAAGAGCATTTCCATTATTTAATTTCTATAATGTACCTTGAAGTTATTGAAACAAATATCTAATATAATAACAATTAAACGTTAATGGTAATGTCATTATGACAAAAAACAATATGCGTTTAAACTCGATATGATATTTTCAGGGTACCACTATTATTTAATTCCATCCGGTAGATAAATTATCTACCTATTCTAGATAAATTATCTACTATGTGAGCTCAGATTGGCTTTTGAAAGGAAATATGTTCATTATAGATGATATTTAATTGTAATAAATGATACCCATGATTATGGTTTGAACAGTGAAGTCTTACATAAAAAATTAATTTTAGTATTAAAAAATGCCAACAACGGGTATAAACCCTTAAAACTGGGATGGGTAAATGTCAAAATAATTTGCAAAGTAAACCCTTGCCAAAAAAATACCACACCATTCAGCCTCAAATGAATTCCCGGGCGAAGCCGGGTATCTGAGCTAGTATATATATATGTATATATATATATATATATATATATATATATATATATATTTTAACAGACCTCATTTTAGGCATCCCTTGGGTAGGATCGATTGACATTTGAAGAAATTTTCCGAAAATCGCGTCATGAGGTCGACCTCAATTGCTGATTTCCGTTATTGCTATAGGCGATCTTTTAAAAAAAAGAATTATAATTAATTTACCTTGAACCGATAAGGAGTTTATTGAAAAATAAAATATACTCTTATTTAATGATAATAGAATTTAGGATTATTCCTTATACTATAGTATTTTCTATTTGTACGGAAAAACTAAAATAATGCTGTTTAATTTATGTTTTCAAACTTTGTAAAATGTTTACCAAGTAGTAATCAATGAAAGGCCCCAGTATATAAAGGATTATGATAGCTGAAAAAGAATAAATACTTCCCCTTAACGATCTTTTTGGCGATAAGTTTAACATAAAAGGAAGCCGATAAGAAAAAGAGACAAAATTTCTTTGGCAAAAGCTTATAAACACGCTATTAGATAAAAGAAAGGACCGAAATTAATGTTGAAATGAACAGCTGTAATATAAACGATGAATTACAAAGGAGCAACTTAGTCTACCCCGACTTACACTAAGAAGACTTAGTATCGGTCAATTTGATTATTAACTATTATTGGTTTTGTTATTCATGAAATTGCAACTGGTATAACGAAAATGCTTTGTGGACGTTAGGCAATATAAGCAGGTTACTATTTATGTGAGTTTTTAATCAAATAAAATGAAAGTAGATATTTTCTGGGGAATTTTATCAAATTAAAGATGAGCGCATTGGCATTATATTTAATTGTGTTTCAATTCTTCCAGGAGCAACAAAATAATAAACAAAACCAAAAAAGAACTAGGGACGCAAAGGAACAGAACAGAAACAAAAAGGGATATTTTTGTCATTTTCAAGGACCACTAAACATTTAAAGACAGTTTTAAAGAAAATCATGGATAAGGATCAGGGAACAAGGCAAAATAAATAATAATGAAAGTGAAAATCGAATTCAATGTCTTCCTAGTTTTTCTGATTATTTAAAAAATATAGTTAAACTAGCGGACCCGACAGACGTTGTCCTGCATGATATTTCAAGCGATTAGCATATTAAATTTAATAATAGTATGTTTAAAACAAAAGCTACCTTGCTATATCTCGTTTATACTTTGTTATACGACAAAAGTGAATATAACAAAAGTTACTCTAAATAACAACATAAATAACTTTTATCCGGTGCATGTTTGCCGAAAAACCATTAGGAATCGAAATATCGCTCTTTTTAATTTCAGGCCTCCCTTACAACACCCACTCCTACCCCATCTGCCGGGCTGATTTGTGCATCTAAAACATCCAGGGCGTCACCCAAACGCATAAAAAAAAAAATTGTTCAAGCCGGTCCAGCCGCTTAGGAGGAGTTCAGTGACATAGACACGTACAGTAGAATTATATATATATATATATATATATATATATATATATATATATATATATAAAGATTATGGTTTTCCATAATATGTTCAGCAAGTACTATTATTTGAAGGTTTGGCTTATGTGCTACAAGAAATGGCTGTTCATGGGATATTTATTCCCCTCAGTAAGTATTTGCTTCAAGCTTCTTTTTCTTGTCTTCCAAGGTGTCTGATGGGGAATCACACGCCCTCTTCCATAGTTCCTGGGAAAATATTGAAACTGATGATATAAAGGAAAAGAATTGCCTAAAAATTAGAAGATTCCAAATTAAGTTCCTCCTTAATATCGGCACATTCGTCTTCTGGTTCAGCCTTTTCTTCAGCTCCTTATTAATTTATCATATCCTCCGCCTAAAACTATTTTCCCTGTGACGCTTGCCAAATTAGCAAGAGTGACTTAACGTACACCTACAGAAGATGACATTGACTTCAAACTTCATTAGCACTTACAGGTTTTCTCATCAGGTTTAAAAAAAATATGAAACATTTCGTTCCTTACAAATATTTTCGTTTCCAGGAATTACATAATTCCTGATGTAATCTCCCGCTTTCAATATAATTGGGAAAAAAGTCCACATAATTCTTAGAAAACTTATTTAGAACACCTACAAGTGTTTACAAGTTATCACGAAATATGAATAAAGTCTAATTCCGTAGGCTCCACGGAAGGTTGAAATTTAAAAGAAAAACATAACTTTTATTGTTATAAAATCAATGTTCTTTCCTATTGTTGAGCATTTATAAATATTTTATATCTCCTCTTCGTGTTTCCAATTAGAGGTTATATATCACATCGTGAGATGTTCAATTCGGTGAGTAGCACTGTTTCACTGACTATTTTCCGTTGTGATTTCCACATGTACGTGCACTTCTTTTCTGGAAGTATACACTCGTGCGAAGTTCAGCTAATTTTTAGAGATTTTCCTTGCGAGAAATCTCCTATTGAGGTTATACTCGTGACGATATTTTCGAAAAATGTCTACAAATGTTATTCGATCTTACGAAGGCAATAACGAATAATGAGGTCCATTCGATATTATATCACATATATCTATACTAATACTGTGTTAACGCTCTAGTGGTCGGAATGATCGTTATCAAACTTGATATTTAAACTTTTCAAGTAAAACTAAAGATTTATTCTTTAAAAAGGACTAAGGCAGTGATGAAGGGGGAGTTAGAGAGACGAGAAATCAAAATTCCAAATATTATATTCATAAATAAGTGCACATATTAAAAACATGAATATTCCTTTTCAATTCAAAATGTAAACAACAGAAAACAATTTGTAGTGTAACTTAATAATAATATAACCTCAAAACCCATATGTTAACAAAAGAAAAACAATAATCATATGTTGACAAGTTTAAAACAATAATCATATGTAACACCTCCTCGTCTATTTACAGTGGTGTGTGTTCGCGGAAGAATCAACTCCGCGAAGAGTGAAGAGGCGCAAGACCTCATGACGTCATCCACCGCCACTCATCCTTGCCCTGGACTGGGGACCTCGCTGCCAGCGCATCCAGCCACGAGGGGGACCGGCAGGAAAGGGCAAGAAGGACACGAGTGAAGATGGCAGCCTAGTGCGGCGAGTAAAACGGAGACATTATCATCGAACTGAAGAACCACCTCAAAATGATGGAGTAGGCCTAAAAGGGCCCGTCGGGCGATGAAGCCCGGAAACAAGGAGGGGGAGAAATCCAGACAATAATAAATAGTGAGTACTCACCTTCATTTAAATTGCACCGCACTTCGAAGCCAACAGGCATAAACCACATCATGGGCCCCACCGAACAACACACTTCACCACGAGTTCAACCCAACCTAGAGCAACACCAGTCCAACGTCGTCAGACGCTCAAAGATTTAGTTATCATTTATTTGTACTATCTACCACAGAATGGTCCATGTAATTATAACATTGTAAATAACCATGCCTTGTAATTTGCCCCACCAATACCCCACCATTCATCGCAACAATATACAGTCCACTCTCTCAAACTAACAAAAATAAGGGGCGAAGGGGCATCTCCCTATATATCCTTTAATGGGAAGCCTCTTCGATCCCCAAACAATGGTCCAACCGGGCCGGATCCAACAAACAATGGTCCAGCCGGGCCGGATTCGACCCACAAACAATGGTCACACCAACCGATTGACCCCCCAAACATGGTCACCAACCAATTGACCTCCAAATATGGTCCAGTAAGACCTGGTTGATAAAGCTTGATGCAAAATATTTCAATAATAAAAATCATACCACATTCACTGCCATCAAGCTCATATACATTGAATAATAATGACCATTCTGTATGTAACGCCAAGTGCATAACAGTAATTGATAATAATTCATAAACAAACAGCTGTTTTAATTAACATAAATTAAATCCCCTCTTGATTTTGTGTGAAATTTAGCAAAGACAGAATTCAACTATCTACTGTATTAATCAAAAATTTTTGGAGAATCATTCTTTGTTAACTTATTTTACATTATTTTATAGTTACATTAGAGTATAACCTATTCCAACAATTTACCATGCTTTACCAGTGTGCTTTATGCATTTATTTGTCTTTATTCATTTTCAAAATCAATTTACACTATTATTAACATTGTCGATGCTCATTCAAGCATCATTCAATTTTAATTCAAATCTTATCTGACTTTAGCATTTAATTGCATTTAGTAACTGTAATGTGAATAGAACAGTTACTCACTAGAGAATATTTATCTTATTTTCATAAAGCACATATATCTAATCAATGTTCTCATGTATTAATATATACATTAATATTTAACTTAGTTACTTTGCTCATAGTTTTTATTTAATCAATTTACTATGATCTACCAGTGTGTTTTATGCATATGTTCATCTTAATTCATTTTCAATATCAATTTACATCATTATTAACATTGTCGATGCTCAATCAATTTTAATTTAAATCTTATCTGACTTTAGCATTTAATTGCATTTAGTAACTGTAATGTGAATAGAACAGTTATTCACAAGTGAATATTTATTTTATTTTCATAAAGCACATATGTATATCTAACCTATGTTCTCATGTATTAACATATACATTATTATTTAACTTAGTTACTTTACTCATAGTTTTTATTTAATCAATTTACTATGATTTACCAGTGTGTTTTATGCATTTGTTCATCTTAATTCATTTCCAAAATCAATTTACATTATTATTAGCACTGTCGATGCTCATTCAAGCATTATTCAATTTTAATTTAAATCTTACCTGAATCTAGCATTCAAATTGCATTCAGTAACTGTAATGTGAGTAGAACAGTTATTCACTAGAGAATATTTATTTTATTTTTCATAAAGCATATATCCAATCAATGTTCTCATGTATTAATATATACATTATCATTTAACTCAGTCACTTTACTCATAGTTTTTATTTACTCAATGTGCTATGATTTACCAGTGTGTTTTATGCATTTATTTGTCTTTATTCATTTTCAAAATCAATTTACACTATTATTAACATTGTCGATGCTCATTCAAGCATCATTCAATTTTAATTCAAATCTTATCTGACTTTAGCATTTAATTGCATTTATTAACTGTAACATGAGTAACAGAGTTATTCACAAGTGAATATTTATTTTATTTTCATAAAGCACATATACCTAACCAATGTTCTCATGCATTAATATATTTATTCTTATTTAGCTCAGTTTTTCTACTCATAACTTCTTTATCACTACACAATGTGTATTTATTTAAGCAATTTAATTGGCAATATGGTTATTTCAAATAACTCATACACTACATTAATACTTATAAGAACTTGGCATGGATTCTACAAATGTAACCTCAAAAATGTTTCATTTCACTACTTTACTTTATTTTATCAATGAAGTTTACATGTTGTTTAATCATTTTCAGTATAGGAATAATGTACATGTGACTGATATTCTAGCTTTAGTATTTACCTTTGACCAGAAAGGAATTTGTACACAATCTATTCAAACAAAGTTACATTTATTAAACACAGTAACATTATCAAATACATCATTCAAAGTACATCTAACAGTTAATCCAAGAGACCACTAATTCAAACATGGTTCACATTATCATTCCTCAAAACAGGTGAGATCCCTTATCTATAAAAGGTTTTAACAGGGTTACAGCTCTCTCCCTGTTACATAGAGCTCACTCACCTATTAAAGGGCATACATAGATTGCCTGATTAGACTACCTCACTGCTGTGACGTCATACACTCTTTGTGTAGTCTACATCCCTTCTTCGCATAGTTACATTATCATTATATTAATCATGGGCTCCCTTTGTTTATATTTTCTTCTTCGAATATGACTTCTTCTTGTTCTTCTCCTTTCTTGTATTCCCTTGTTTCCAGCTGTCGCTCGACTGGCTTGAAACTCATTATTGATTATAATCAAGACATCTTTCTTTGATCTTTGATCAAAATGCCCGAGTCAATTCCAGACTATGCTCATTCCATCGCTCGCCTAGAACGGCGATTAAAAAGGCTGAATCGTGACATCAACAGCGTCACTGAAGCCTCCAAATTCAGCCTCGAAGATGACAATGCGATTCGACACATCAAATCTGTCTACAAAACTGCCCAAACCGAATGGACAGAGTTCCGAGAAGTTTGGAACCAAAGAGATGAATTGTTATTGTTAGAGGATAGAGAAATCAACTTCTCCGACGTATGGTCGACACTATACGACGCCACCAGACGCGTCATGATAGATGCTGAAACCACTCACACGCGCATCCAAGAGCGCTTCAACCAAGAAACCATTGATGCAGTCCAACATCAAATCGGAATCGATTCCACGAATCGACAACAATTCTTAAACACAACACAGGTTTCAACCCCCAGGAAGCACTTCCCTGTCATTGAAATTCCCAAATTCCATGGCGACTTGACAAAATGGAACCACTTCAAAGACACCTTCAAGTCCTTGGTCCATGACGAACCATCCATCACAAATGTTGAGAAGTTCCACTACCTCCTCAGTGCATTGAAGGGTGAGGCAGCTGCTTTGGTATCAAGATTTCAGGTGGACGACCGATCATACATCCTTGCTTGGGAAAAGCTCGTAAAACAATACGACAACCCTCGCGTGCTTGGCTCATTGTACATCCAAAGAATGCTGGAGTCCAACACCAGATCTCTCCCGACACCAACAAAGAGATATGAAGCTTATCTTGCTAATATCTGTGACAGCCTTGACGGCTTTCGTTCTCTCGATCTTGAAGACAAGGGAGAATTCGCATTGGCGATTCTTGCGCTTCGAGACTTGGACCCGGAAACGCGAAGAGGTTTTGAGTTAAGCCTCAAGGACAGCACGAGGTCACCGACAGCCGACGATGTAATAGAGTTTGTCAGACAGCGTCTAGGGGCCATCAAGTTTTCAAACCAATTTTGTTTTCAATCCGAAGCTCCTGCGAAACCACGACGCCAGAGTCCCTACAACACAAGATCCCGTGAGACTCCACCCAATCGCTTCTCTCAGAAGTACTCTACTGTCAACCTTCACTCAACCTCAAGATCTCCAGAAGCTCGAACAGGAGCATCGACTGCCCGGTTCCAACGTCCGCACGCTCGGAGCACCTGCTCCAACCACATCCTACCTAAATGCCCATTTTGCAAGGGAAAACATTACCTCTTAAGGTGTCCTGACTTCATTAACATTCCCAGCCGGGAACGCATCGCATTCACCGAGGGATCGAAGGGCTGCAAGAATTGCTTGAGGGAAGATCATCTAACAGCGAAATGCCCCTCAAAGTACAATTGTCGGCGTTGCAACAAAAGGCACCACACCCTCATTCACAATGAAGAGGACACGCCCATCCGCGCATCCTCTCCTAGACAACCTTCGAAAAAGGCGCAGGATACACCTGAAGGTAGTGGAGTAACATTCACCGCTTACGGCTCAACAACCCAGCACACACCGGAAGGAACAAATGCGGTTCTCTTGGGGACAGTACAGATGATGATAAAGGGATCCAACGATCGTCTGTACAAGGTACGAGCGCTTCTTGATTGCGGGAGCCAGCACACATTCATCTCCAAGGCACTCGCCTATAAGATAGACCTCCCTGTTCGGCACTTCAAGCGCCGCATCGCCGGCTTAGGTAACACCACAATGGCAAGACCAATGGGAATCCTGGCCATCGAATTGAAGCCACTCGATATTGACAAAGTCGTCACGACCGATGCCATCATAATTGACTCGATAGCTCCCCGCCTTCCTAACCAAGACCTTGACCCTAACATCTGCAAATCGTTTACCAATCTTCAACTGGCTGACACCACATTCGGACAGTCTGGAGCAATTGACCTACTTATAGGTGCGGATCTCTATCCCCTAGTTGTCACCGGAGCTCCCTACGCCTCCGAAGTGCCTGGGTTCTTCCACATCCCAACTATATTTGGTTTGACAGTCATGGGTAGGTCACAACGCCACAAGTCTGCTGAATCCTCATCTTTCTTCACCACGTCTCCTGCTGACACTGTGGAACAACGGCAGCGCTTTCGGGAAGTTCAGAAACCTGCCCCAGTTAAGCGGAACAATCCAGGTGACGAAGCATGCAAAGAGCTCTTCGACCGCACTCATGACCGCACTCCCGAAAAGCGTCATATCGCGCGACATCCATTTAAGGCTGCACCCGCCCATATGGAACACAACAGGAACATGGGGATGAAAACTTCTGCTCCCCTGAATATAAACTTCGCAAAGACCATGACCTCTCGCAAAATTACCACGCATTCATCCAAGAATACATCAGGTTGGGCCACAGGACTTCCACCTCATCGCCATACCACATATGTTATACCACATCATGGCGTTTGGCAAGAGGCTCTATTGAGGAAGCCATACAACTTCCGACGGAACTCATCGCCTCATTTGCTCAAGGAGGCTTTCAACTGGGCAAACGGTCAAGTTACAGCACTCGTCCCGAACACCATGGAGTCCGTATAGGCAGTCAGAATGCCACCTCCAGACAACCATTTTTTTTGTTTATATTTTTGTTAAGGTCCTGGGACTCAGATGGGACTCAAAAAACGACACCATCTCATCCAACCACTTTAATCCTTCACACCATCATTACATCCTGAAGCGAAGGATTCCAAAGGGTGAAGAAGAATCACTAATTTTCTTATTTTTAGAAGATATACATTTTTTTTATTATGATTCTCTTTGAAATCACAAGTTTCATCATTTCTTTCTTTATTATTCCAACTTGCAAACATTTTTATTCCTTAGAGGATCTTTATTTTTTTTTATTCAATAACAGCCCCCCACTCACTCACACAAAAACACAGACGCCACACAAACACACACCACAAATGGCTCTGTGCTTTAGATCTAAGTTAGTTTTTAGTTTTTAATTAGCCCTAGCTAATTCAAGGTGGGCGGTTTGTTCGCGGAAGAATCAACTCCGCGAAGAGTGAAGAGGCGCAAGACCTCATGACGTCATCCACCGCCACTCATCCTTGCCCTGGACTGGGGACCTCGCTGCCAGCGCATCCAGCCACGAGGGGGACCGGCAGGAAAGGGCAAGAAGGACGAGAGAAGATGGCAGCCTGGTGCGGCGAGTAAAACCGAGACATTATCATCGAACTGAAGAACCACCTCAAAATGCTGGAGTAGGCCTAAAAGGGCCCGTCGGGCGATGAAGCCCGGAAACAAGGAGGGGGAGAAATCCAGACAATAATAAATAGTGAGTACTCACCTTCATTTAAATTGCACCGCACTTCGAAGCCAACAGGCATAAACCACATCATGGGCCCCACCGAACAACACACTTCACCACGAGTTCAACCCAACCTAGAGCAACACCAGTCCAACGTCGTCAGACGCTCAAAGATTTAGTTATCATTTATTTGTACTATCTACCACAAAATGGTCCATGTAATTATAACATTGTAAATAACCATGCCTTGTAATTTGCCCCACCAATACCCCACCATTCATCGCAACAATATACAGTCCACTCTCTCAAACTAACAAAAATAAGGGGCGAAGGGGCATCTCCCTATAAGGTAAATGTACCAGTAATAGACACTGTATTAGTAATAGACACCCGGAAATTCAAATTAAAATAATAAGCCTTTGGCACTACTGAGAGGGTCCAAATCAAGGCAGGTGTGCTGCTAGAACACTATGGTGGGTGATCCCTGAACTACAGATGGCGCGAAGCCATAATGTTTCCGGTGCAGTTAATTTATTAGTGACGTTTAGTGAGCTGTCTTCCTCAACGTGGTTTTCTTACCACTTTTCTTAAGGAGGTAAGTTGAGAATTTTGTCAATAATTTTGTTCTAAGTAAGGTATTTAAACAGCTGGTCATCATTTCTTAATGTAGAACTCTCTAGGAATTGGTTTATTGTGGTACGGCATCCTATAGTTAACTTGTACGTCACATGGAGGGGGTGTCTATTACTAAAACACGTCTCGAGGTTTGTAACCAGTAATAGACACCCCTGTCTAATACTGAGATTTTCATTTTTTTTATATTTCTATTCATATGTTCTTTGAATTGGTTTCTATTTATTAATGAAGTTATTCTGTCTAAGTTTCATTCAATTCTGGCCACAGGAACTAGTATTTGACATGGGTGTCAATATCTGATGCATTAGTCTGTCTAATACTAATACATGAATAAATATTTGTTACTCAAATTTACAATACTCTGGATATTTTATGTACTTAGTTCACTAAATTGTTCATTATAAGTTAACATACATGGCATAGTATCTATTTATTAATTTACAGTTGAGCACAATGGGTCCCAAAGAATTGAAAATTTGGAAATATCCTGAGGAAAGTATGCTCAATGCTATTGCTAATGTCCATCGTGGTGTCCCAATAGCCACAGCAGCTAAAAGACATGGAGTGCCACGAATTACCCTAATATATAAAGCAAAAGGGAAATCACCATTAAGACGGAAGAAAGGACCGGCATCTACCTTAACCTCAGAGGAAGAAGGTTCATCTTCAGCTAAAATAGAGAGTCATATGAATGCAAATCTTCAAAAAGATACTTTATCTAACACATTTATTCCAAGTCCCTTCAAAAGACAATTTTTCTGGCTCAAACCTAAAAAAATAAGATGCTCGAATGAGATAATACCCAGTGTAGTAACATCCGAAGATTGGCAAAAATACCATGAACAGAAAGAATTCAAGAAGAGAGAGAGAGAGGGCCTTAACTAGGCTCAAAAAGAAGGAAGAGGAAGAGAAACAAATGAGGGAAAAAGCAGAAGAAAGGGGAGCCAAAAATAGGCAAAAAATAAAAGGAATAAGAGGAAGGAAATATCATCATCTGAAGAAGAAAGGGAATGGGTTCCTTCAGGTGACAGCATTGATGATGTGAGTTTAAACTTAAACAGTGAAGAAGATGTCACTGTAGTTGACATTCAAGGTTAAGAATATGTAAAAGAAAATACTCCTCTACACAAGAATGTTGTGCAGAAGTGGATGACATTGAAGATGCCTTCTCTAAACATGTTGATTCGTTTAGAAAAGTGCTAGATACGATCATCCTAAAAAATGTCGTAAATGTGCAGGGCAGAGTAGGAGATTTTTATCCTTGTAATAGAATGAGGACTGTTTTTGTACAAAACAATAAAGGAGCTATCAAAATTGGTCATTCTGATATAAAAAAAAAAAAAAAAAACTTCCAAAGCTGCTGGAATTTGGAGAAAGATATCAGTTTTCGAGTTTCCGAAATAGATTTATAATTCCACCAAAATGTTCATTTTTGTTATTAAATAATATAATTTAAAAAAAAATTGAGATTGTTTTTCTGCTGCATTGCTTATTTAATTTTTCATAGTTTTGTACATTGTTACATAAACACATTATATATTTATTACAAATAAAATTTATGAAAAGATTTCATTATTATGTATCATTTGTCTATTTCCATCCAGTAAAAACTGTAGTGTCAATTACTAGTACAAAGATGTGTCTATTACTAAATTTTTGAAAATTTCAGGTGTCAATTACTGATGCAATTTAAGGTATTAGAAATGTTAAAAATTTTAATACAAAACAACGGAATATTGTCAAATAGTCTTCAGAATTCAAAAGGCAGTAAATTTGCCACCACCTGACACAATTTTCGAAAACTCACAACGAAAACTACCGGTACGGTTTGAAAAAATGCTGAAAATTTCTCTTAAAGTGTCTATTACTGGTACATTTACCTTATATCCTTTAATGGGAAGCCTCTTCGGTCCTCAAACAGTGTGTGGTGCCTTACGTAGGATGAGCTGGTCAAGATGTCTTTTGATGATGCGCCCATCATCCAGAACATCGATATACATTACATTTCCTTGTTTTGCAGTTATACGGCCTAAGTGTCATTTGGTTGATCCGTTGACATACACGCGAGCCTGCACTTTATCTTTTTGTCGTACCGTTTTCCTCGTCACCATTATTAATTTCATAAATAAGTGCACATATTAATAACATGAATATTCCTTTTCAATTCAAAATGTAAACAACAGAAAACAATTTGTAGTGTAACTTAATAATGATATAACCTCAAAAACCATATGTTAACAAAAGGGGTAGTTTACAGGGGGGGGTTAGATTAAAAAATCGGAAATATCTCCGCCATTTTATATAGGAACGACATATGTTATATGTTTAATTTCAATGACCATTAAATGTGCTAATATTTATGTCCTAAACATATTTTTTCCAACTTAAATATGTAGCGAGTTATTTGTATTTTGTTCCAACTATTACTCACATGGGATTTTCAATTATCAGCAATTGTATCACTATCTAACTTAAATTGTAAGTTGCGGCTACATATCGAAAATCGATAATGACCATATAACTACCTAAATAGAATGTGTGTGTGTGTGTTTGTTTTTGCGTATGTATATATATATATATATATATATATATATATATATACACGTATATATAACTCACCCGAAGTTTAATTTGCGAGTCTATGTAAGGTAAATATATTGAATTATAATTCTCTTTCCTCACAATCAACTTTAAATTCTAAAGTATTTTTGCTACACCCATATCTATACTTTTGATAAACTTTATAAGTTCGTTATTATATTTATTAAATAAAATATGAGGTGGTTCTGGCCAATAACCTCCTCTTAAAGTTATGCCCATTATTAAATTTGATCTATTTTGATTGAATGTTGAACAGTCATAGAGTATATGAAAAAACGTTTGTGGTATCTGCGGGTCACAAGTGCATTTGTCATTGTATTGAATTTTAAATCTTGTTAAATAATGTCCTGTCTCTCCATGTTCCGTTAGAAATTTTGTGAGTTTGTGATGGTAACTCTAAATTGTGTTGTAGTTATGAGTTATATTTGGTATGTATTGATGTAAGCTGTAAGATTTATGACGTCCATTCTCTGTTCCACTTATGTATTGTGTCGCTACTTAAGTCTTTTTTAATGTATGAAAGTGGTACGAGAGAGAATTCTGGGATTAAATTTGTATCTTGAGCTGCTTTCTTTGCTAACGTGTCAGCTTGATGGTTTCCAATATTTCCTGAATCCGGTCTATGTGTATGTATAGATTTAAATTTATAATTTCCAGAATATTTTGTCTAATGTCTTCTGTGAGCGGCTGTGTATATTAGGGTTGCGTATTGAGTAAATGAGAGTCGTGTTGTTCGTGTGTAATCATATATTTCTATAGGTTATATGATTTTATAACATATTTGGTAGCTTTTAAAACATCATATTTCACAGCTTGATTTTTGGAGCATCTAGCATTAAGTCGGTATTAGTATTTTAGAAAGTGTCAACTTGTAGTTTCAATTGACGCTGCTCCAGGTGTATCGTCAGTTTTGCTTCCGTCAGTAAATAAGTGGGATGCCATAATGTTTTCAGTCCATGGCTCGTCCAAATGTGATGTAACTTTCGCAAATAGTGCCGGGTGTAGCCATTGTGAGCAGTCGACGTATTCATCTATTGTAAAATTCATTATGTCTTTGTAGTTAGTTCGTTGTTTTTTAGCAGATTTCCCTTAGGAGAAATCAGCTTTTGAGGTCGTACTCATGACGCGATTTTCAAAATTTTTCTTAAAATGTCCAACGATCCTACCTAGGAGACGACGAAAACGAGTTCCGTTCAAAACTGTATATATATATATATATATATATATATATATATATATATATATATATATATATATTTGTCTGTTACCGCTCTAGTGGTCGCAATTATCGTTTAATCGTTACCAAATTCGATATTTAATCGTTTCATGTAAAAGAAAAGATTAAGTTCATTAACGGCTAAAATTGGACCAGGGGGAGGGGAGGTTTAGAGGGGAAGATTTTCGAAAATTCGAAATATCTACGTTGCAATACGTCGGATCGAAAAATTGTATAGAATCAATCTTATTGCAAATTAAATTTACTATAAATATTGTTATGTGCATGTATTCTCTATCTTGAATATTAACCGAGATATTTGCATTTTTATTAATTGTAACGGTCGAGGTGAGATCGGCTAACCTCGGGTCTAGTCGTGAGTTTCCGTCAAGAGCTAGTGCGGCCGTTTCCGTAACTGTTCGGCTCTCGTGAAATTTCGCTATTGTAAAACTTCACGAGGGAAATCTGCTTAGTTTACGCAGCCCCTGCGTGACGGACTTTTTTATGTTGTACAGCGTCGCCAGCCATTCTGCTTTATATTCTGATGGTATTATAGCTGCTAAAAACTGAACTAGCCTCGTAAGAAATACTTCTTGATATGAACTGCTACCACAGACACCTGTAGCCAATTTACATTAATAATCCAATTTCTAGTCGTTTTCCTATTGATACTAAGAGCAAGTCACATTATTGTTTAAAAATAAAATGAAAAAAAACTTTCTGTTATTCCCCCCTATAGTGGATTGATTCCACACTGCACAACAATAATGTAGCGTATGATAACATTGGTTTTACAACTCAGAAACTGTGCGTAGAGAATTCGCCGATTGTTCCAAAGCATAATTAAATGTAAAGAATGTGAGTAGGAAAATGCAGGAAGTTGTGTGATTGAGAAGAAAAAGAAGTCTTGTTGCTTTCAAGAGAAGTGAAGTAATTTTGAAAAGGGTCGGTGTGGGGGAGGAGGAACAGAGAGGTGGGGGCAGCCCCCTTTTAAAGCGAAAGCATGCTCCTCAAGGAACAAGTTTTTCAATATCGGGCAGAAATTCCTGGATCCCTGCCAGAGTCCCGACCACTTCCTCGAGCAGCCTCTCCAACACCAGCTTTCTTCCCTAGGGATACATATTTACCTACCTCCCTCGACTTAGCCCCTCAACTCAAATCTCCGTGTAATTGCCCTATTTACATTAATCCGTGTTAGCCAACTATTTCCAGTAATTCGAATTTGTTCCTTCCTGCTAAAACTGTCTGCTAAACATTTTATGAACCATAAGTAAGGCTCCAGCATCTATTGACGAATACTGCAAGATTATGTCAGAACAATGGACACCTAGCAATTTAGGTTTTTAGCAGATTTTCCTTTAAGGGAAGAAAATGAGGTTCGTTCAAAATTATATATATATATATAGGGTGTGTTATTCTTCTCTGAGTTTTGGTCAATGTTGGTGAAATAAATCTTAGTTTATGCCGATATTTCGAGAAACTTTATTTTCTCTTCTTCAGGGCTGTAAAATTACATGTACTACTTTATAATATTGCACTTTGTTATTACACATTATTGTAAAATGGTGTTTTTTTCTTATTATTACTTACCAAGACTAAATAATCTATAAACTATTATACATTCTTATTGCACTATGACTAGGGTTATAGTAACCTTCCTTGTTTTTATAACCTATAACCCTAGTTATAGGTATACCCTAGTTATAGGTATACCCTAGTTATAGGGTAACCTATAACCCTAGTCATAGTGCAATAAGAATGTATAATAGTTTATAGATTATGTAGTCTTGGTAACTAATAATAAGAAAAAAACACCCTTTTACAATAATGTGTAATAACAAAGTGCAATATTATAAAGTAGTACATGTAATTTTACAGCCCTGAAGAAGAGAAAATACAGATTCTCGAAATATCGGCATAAACTAAGATTTATTTCATTAACATTGACCAAAACTCCGAGAAGAATAACACAACCTATATAAATACAACCTGGTCGAAAACATCAGCACAATTATATATATATATATATATATATATATATATATATATATATATATATATTTGTCTGTTAATTCATTAGCGATCGCAATGTTTGTTTGATCGCTACCAAACTGGATATTTAATCATTTTATGTAAAAAGAAAGATCAAGTTCGTTAATGGCTGAAATCGGGCCCGGGAGAGAGGGGTTTCAGTGGGGGAGAATATTTAAAATTCGAAATATCTCTGTTACTATATGTCGGATCGAAAAAGTGTATATAAACTATCTTATTCCCAAGTAATTGTACTGTACAAATTGTATATACATTTATTCTCTATCTTAAATATTAACCGAGATATTTGAATTTTTCAGTTTTCAGCCTTCAGCAAACCCCCACTTCTACTCATATTACATAAACAGTGCTCTGTTATATAATAAACCTCTTTATTCGTCCGTATAGCTTATTGTTTTCAAGACACCTTCATTATATGATATACATGCAGATATATTCTGGTGACCCACCCTCACCCTGCCTTCTGTTCTTGGACTACTAAACTTTGATAACAATTATTCTGATTCATTATAAATTACAGGGCTAGATATAGTTTTTCTTTACCGTGAGAGATTGGCAGACCTGTTTGTTAACATTTCAGACGCTTCACTTCGGGAAATTATTAAAATTTACTGAAATATTTATTATTACCGTTTGTATTGAGTCCCATATTATTCACGGTGGTGTGGTGTTACCTGTATGTAATAGGGGAGGGGGGTTAGAGTAGGGAAATGATTTCGGTACTTCGATTCTTGTATGTCTATCGAGTACCTTTAATTACATCTTTGATAACATATTTAAAAAAAACAGAGTTTTGAACGCGTAGAAATAATAATTTTTCATTGAGAAAAAATATATGGTAAAGGATGAAGTGAAAGTTTATTAGTTAAAAATACATTGAAAATGATGAAAACGGAATAAGGGATAAATTACTTTATGAAAACAAATTATATATTCATCGGGAAATTTAATTTGAATAATAAAAGTTTTCTTTGTTTTGCTTCCTTAATCAGGAAAATTGTTAAAAGTAGTCCGTTGTATGGTTTTTTTAAGACTGACTGATTTCGGTGACTTCTCCGAACTGTTTAAAACTTTTTCTCAGAACAGACAATTTAAGCCTGAAATTTAGTTAAGGGTGAACTCCTTCTGCTTATCAATTAGTTCGTTGATTATCTGCCGAAGGCGAATTTTAATTTATTGGATACGTTCAAAATATACGAGTCTACTTAAAATAATCATAAGTATTATCTACTTAAAATAATCATAAGTATTATCTACTTAAAATAATCATAAGTATTATCTACTTAAAATAATCATAAGTATTATCTACTTAAAATAATCATAAGTATTATCTACTTAAAATAATCATAAGTATTATCTACTTAAAATAATCATAAGTATTATCTACTTAAAATAATCATAAGTATTATCTACTTAAAATAATCATAAGTATTATCTACTTAAAATAATCATAAGTATTATCTACTTAAAATAATCATAAGTATTATCTACTTAAAATAATCATAAGTATTATCTACTTAAAATAATCATAAGTATTATCTACTTAAAATAATCATAAGTATTATCTACTTAAAATAATCATAAGTATTATCTACTTAAAATAATCATAAGTATTATCTACTTAAAATAATCGTAAGTATTATCGACTTAAAATAATCCTAAGTATTATCTACTTAAAATAATCATAAGTATTATCTACTTAAAATAATCATAAGTATGAAGGCTTTTGATATATGAAAGTTGGGCATTTGAATGTATGCAGAAATCGACAAGGCATGAAGGAAGACTTTTATCGATGTTTCGAAGGATCGAGAGATGCGACTGGCCAGTGGGACGACACTTGGCACTGTTCTTCGAGTCAGCTGGTGACAACGGATAACTCCTTACAAACTAATCAAGCAAGCTATGGCACCAGACAAAACCAAATTTCTATTAATGTAACTGAGTACAATGAACATTCAATTGCAACGCTAACTAAACCTAAATCTAACCAGTACTGATTATCTACACGTAACTGCCCTTATATAGACAGATAATAACGAATTAAATCGTTCAAAATACGTTTTAGCAGATTTCCCTTGAGGGAAATCAGCTATTGAGGTCGTACTCATGACGCGATTTTGAAAATTTTCTTGAAGAAAATGTCCATCGATCCTACCCAGGAGATGACGAAATTAAGGTGCGTTCAAAATTATATATATTTGTCTGTTAACGCTCTGGCGGTCGCAATTTTTGTTTGATAGTTACCAAACTCGGTATTTAATCGTTTTATGTAAAAAGAAAAATCGAGTTCGTTAATGGCTGAAATCTGATCAGTGGTAGGAGGGGGGGGGGTTTAGAGGAAGGATTTTTGAAAATTCGAAATATTTCCGTTACTATACGTCGATTCGAAAAAAATGTACTGAATCACTCTTATAGCAAATTAAATGTCCTATAAATATTGTTATATTCATTTATTCTCTATCTTCAATATTAACCGAGATATTAAACTTGATATTTAAACTTTTCAAGTAAAACTAAAGATTTGTTCTTTAAAAAGGACTAAGGCAGTGATGAAGGGGGAGTTAGAGAGACGAGAAATCAAAATTCCAAATAATATTTTCATAAATAAGTGCACATATTAAAAACATGAATATTCCTTTTCAATTCAAAATGTAAACAACAGAAAACAATTTGTAGTGTAACTTAATAATAATAATATAACCTCAAAAACCATATGTTAACAAAAGAAAAACAATAATCATATGTTGACAAGTTTAAAACAATAATCATATGTAACCCCTCCTCGTCTAAGTTTTCTCTGTTTTGCTTCCTTAATCAGAAAAATTGTTGATATATTGTTGAGATATTTGCATTTTTCAGCTTTCAGCCATCAAGCAATCCTCCTCTTCTACTCATGTTACATGAACAATACTCTGTTAAGTGATAAACCACATTATTCAAAGCTTTTAATACCATAAATTGTTTTCAAGAGACCTTTATTATACGAGATAATTGCAAATATGTTAAGGTAACCCCTCCCCCCCCTCTTAAGTTCTTGGACTACTAAAATTTGATTGAATGAGATTTAAATTATCCTGATTCTTTATAAATTACAGTACTAGAAAATTAATATGTTATATCCTGATATATTACAGTAATTGTTTTTCTTTCCTGTGGGAAGTAGGCACACCTGTTTGTTTATGTTTCAAGTGGTCTGATGAATTCTTATGACCGTTTGCATTTATTCACTTAATATTCGCGGTGGTGTGTTACCAGTTTGTAGATTTATCTATTGTTAAATATCACGCGGGAAATCTGCTTAATTTACGCAACCCCTGCTTTTTCGGAACAAATAGCTGTGGAGACAAGTTTCTCATCATTAATAAACCTTGTAATACTTTAATAAATCTAAAATTAATAACACAGAAACTCAGTAAATTAAAAATGCTTGTTATATATTTAGAGTGTGATCAAAATTCTAAACAAAATAAATTTAATATAATTATTAAATTTATAGATTTTATAAACTGTGTATATGAAATTTGAACTAATATTAAAACGAATGTTTATATAAGTATAATGGCTATTTAATAATGTGGAAGGAAATTATGTAAGATAATTTTAGTAAATGTTCCATAGAAAACAAAAATATTTGAAGTATCCTATTTGTTAACGTTTAAATGTAAATTCACTTACTTTCACACACACACACACACACACACACACACACACACACACACACACACACATACAAAAATTACTTTCTATTTATTACGCACTCATGAAATGAATGAAAGATTCCAACTTACATAAGCAGATAAAATGGTGAAGCATAAACTGCTGACATTTCCAGAAGATTAGTATATATTTAGTAAAGTTACCTTCCTGGCCCTCTCTTGTGAAACTTTTAATCTCTTCCTTATCACTAAATGATAAGTTCACTGTGATAAGAAATAATTATTCTGACTTCTATCAATCAATACCTTATTCTGATTATGCAATATATTAGCTTTGCCATTTCTTCCATTGTGTAGTTGCCACACAAGTAGAATCCAAGATATGTATACTTTAGTGGGCAGTATGGAAAACAGATATTTAAATACTGGAGAAAAACATTTTAGTTTATAATAGAATAACCCGGGAAAAATTATTTTCTGTCGTTAACTATCACAGGGTTTCTGCGAAAGAGTTATACTGTTAATATATTCAACTTTTTCCTCCTCACATAAAAATGATCCAGTAGAGGTATTTTATTTTCCTTGTTATTTACCCTCTTTCCCTAAAATATTTATACTTTATAAAAATCGGATATACATTGACGTTTATTAAATTTAATTACATTAAACGAGCTTAAAACACAAACAATAAAACAAGGATAGAGATCTATAATCAGGGATTAATCATTTTAAATTAATATAATCTTTATAAGAGTAAACCCTAAATCGATGCACATGAAAGGAAATATTTTTCAACAGATATTCACCAATGGGTTTTACAAAGCTCTTTCCTCTCTCACATATCTATCTATATATATATATATATATATATATATATATATATAGATATATATATATATATATAAAAGAAAGTCGACTTAGTTACACTATTTATAACTCAAGAACGGCTTTACCGATATGGCTGAAAATTGGTGAGGAGGTAGCTTAGAGCCAGGAGACGGACATAGGCTATATTAATTTTCTCTGAGACGAACAGGAGTGGGGGTTAGAAGGGAGACCTGAAATTAAAAATAGCGATATTTTGTTTCCTATTGCTTTTTTGGCAAATATGCACATAACAAAAGTTGTTTATTTTGTTATTTAGAGTAACTTTTGTTATGTAAACTTTCGTCGTATACCGAAGTGTAAATGCGTTATACGCTAAACATTATAGCGGGAGTCAACAATATTATTTGGCACAAAAGACTGAACCGAACTAAATAAAACTCGGTATGTGTTTAAATTAATTAATTCAAATCTATGTTAATATTTTGACCTTAATAATACAAAGCTAAGCATAATGCTTCCAGGAGACGGGAAATATGACAATATGGAGGACAGTGAAGTCTTACATAAAAAATTAATTTTATTATTTAAAAATCCACAGCACGACGGGTATAAACCCTAAACACAGGTACCCGTCCCTGTCTGTCAAAATATTGTGCAAAGTAAAGCCTTGCCAAAAAAATACCATCACCGTTCAGCCTCAAATGAATACCAGGCGAAGCCGCGTATCTGAGCTAGTAATTTATATAATATAGTTATACTTGGACTAAAAAACATAATTATGAATAAGTATATTAAGTTTAATTCCGAGTTAAACCCAAAATATTGTCTTAAAAGTCGGTCACGCAGGGGCTTCGTAAACTAAGCAGATTTCCCTCGTGCATCATGTATTTCCATTTATCTCAAATCAAATCAAAACTTTAATGAAAATGGTATTTGGTATTTAGGCTTTTAATAATGTGCTTCATAATTTAACAGGGTATTGTTAATATGACATGAGTAGAAGTGGGGTTTACTGAATGCTGAAAACTAAAATAATGCAAAAATTGACATTTATAGAAAATTACATTTGCTATAAGATTGATTTTAGACAAATTTTCAATCCGATGCATAATAACGGAGATATTTCGAATTTTTGAAATTCCCCCTCTAACCCCCCCCCCCTCGAACTGGTATATATATATATATATTTTAACGGACCTCATTTTCGTCATCTCTTATGTAGGATCAATGGACATTTGACGAAACTTTTTGAAAATCCCATCATGAGTACAACCTCAATAGCTGATCTCGAATGCCTAAGGGAAATCTGCTAAAAATACAAGAAATTTCTGAATAAATATTTTTGCTAGGTTGAAAAACATATACTTTTGGACCATTTTAATTATTATATATACATTATTTATTTTTTTATTTATTTATAATACATCAGTTTACAGGATAAACCCTTACTGATGGGGTGGCGGTTACTTAATGCATTACAAAATATGATCCAATTACTTGGGCACAGACAAAACACATTATAAATAATACAGAAATAAATCAAGAATAAAGTAAAATTAATTGTTTTACAAAACAAATTAGGATAAAATAAAATACCAATAAAAAACAACATAGGAATTAAATAACCTTACATTATCCAACTCAGAAACAAAAGTTAGAACGAAGCAAAACCACAATAATTTAAATATTTTAGACAACGGAATATATGTACTTATATTTTAATATAGCAAAATGAGGAATTACAATCTAACTAATACATTTTCTAATTTATAAACAGTTAACTATGTATAAGAATATATTATGTAATTGGTCTTCTGTACGAATACATAATAATGTTACAATATCAATAACGATATTATAAGGATACTATAATTTTAGAGATATATAATAATATATATACATTTGATACGATTGGTACTAAGGGCAAATGGTTGAAGATAGTAAAGGAAAATTAAATAATTGTCTTATCAGAAAGCTACGAACTGCACATGTAATTCATTAAAATTTACTATAATTATTGTGGTTGGAAAGAAAGATGTAAACGTAATACATTCATTGAAATGAGTGCGTCGGATATTACAGAAAATGACAGGATAACATGCTCGAAACATATCATATACTCTAAAAGAGACCATTAACACGGAGTGAGTTCCTAGAGGTGGACAGACCGCACTTTACCCTGTTGTCAAAATGGGCACACGCAATATTAACTTGACATTATTGAAAATCATGATTAATAACCCCATAGGGAAACATAATTGATCACATAGAATTGATATTCATTTAATCTGGAATGAACTGATCTCCCCCATTTGCAATTTAGACTTGTTTGAACCTCTGTCAACAGGACAATAATGTTGTTTTCGTTCTACTCGAAACATGTAAAACAACTAATGCTTTATTTTTTTTTGTGTTAAAGAACAATACCGTATAAATGATAGAATTCCAGAGGGTGAGTGCTGGGATACAGAGTGGGGTATCTGGATTTATAGGAATCAATAAGGGTGTTTGCAGGAGAAAAGGAATCTGGGGTAATAAATCTTTGGAAACTAGTGGAGAAATATTGAGCGAGAGGCGCTGTAATGTTTATCTAATGCTGCAATGGCGGTTCATAACACTCCTAAAGCACCGCGAGTATATCGTCTTATGTACTGAACGTAAAATGATAATCTTGAACTTATACGAGCTACGGTTTGCGATAAGAAGTCTTAAAATTCCCCCCTAGGGAATTTAATATCCTGAAATTTGATAGTCTTGGAGGAAGGGTCATAAGTAAAATAGAACCGACTCGAGAAAACTCTTTTCTCGTTAAGATTGCGTAAATGTTTTTGTTTAAAATATTTAAAAAGTATTTCCAATGACTAGTCTGCCAAAGCACTTAGGGGATTTCATTTAATGGAAGATGGCTCGAATTTTAAAACTTTTAGCAGATTTCCCTTAAGGGAAATCAGCTATTGAGGTCGTACTCATGACGCGAGTTTCGAAAAATTTCTTCAAATCTCCATCGATCCTACCCAGGAGATGACAAAAATGAGGTCCGTTCAAAATTATATATATATATATATATATATATATATATATATATATATATATATATATATTTGTCTGTTAACGCTCTAGCGGTCACAATTTTTGTTTGATCGTTACCAAACTCGGAATTTAATCGTTTTATGTAAAAAGGAAGATCAAGTTCGTTAACGGCTGAAATCGGACCAGTGGGAGGGGGGGTTTATAGGAAATGATTTTTGAAAATTCAAAATATCTCCGTTATTATGCGTCGGATCGAAAAATTGTATAGAATAAATCTTATTGCACATTAAAGTTACTATAAATATTGTTCTATACATTTTTCTGTATCTTGAATATTAACCGAGATATTTGCATTTGTATTCTGCGTGTGGTTGCCAGTAGGCTATGTTCGGACTTTCCGCCGAGAGCTCTAGTGGCCGTTTCCATAACTATTCGTCCCTCGTGAATAGGTTTAGAGGTTAGGTTAACTGTTTTTGGGGCTAGAAACTACTGGGTTACTACGCCCTAAATAATGTTTTAGGTTTAGAGGTTTCTTACTACTACAGTTGTTATTAGGCAGATTTCTCTATTGCAAAACCACGTGGGAAATCTGCTTAGTTTACGTAGCCCCTGCGTGACGGACTTTTTTTCAATTGTCAATGAGTTCTTTTGAAATTTATATATACATATTGCCATATACTGGCTCGTATAACTGGTCTAGATGCCGCAATTTTTATTTTATTTTCACAAACTCGAAATTTAAATGTTTCACGTAAAACTAAGGATTAATAAAGTCATTATTTTACGTTATTACGCTTCATATCTGAATATGTTCTTAAACAAACTATGTAAATGACGTACTGTCTGACTATTATTATCCTTCTGTTCTGTGATTCAAGCGTAAATGAAGTTAATTATCTTTTGTTATTCTCGGCCCTCAAATGTGTATTAACGTTTCAAACCTACGGTAATTTTATAGTTTGGTTTCTTAATAGAAGATAAATAGAAATTGATTAGCAATAATGTGTCCAGATTGAATCTTCTGTAGTTGTATGAACGGAGGTGTCACATTTATTTACATGTCACAACTATTGTTGAACTGTATTGTACGTCCATTTTGCTAAAAATATGGATACGTTTGTCAATATTAGTTAATCTTTAGCGAACAAACTATGGATTGGGATACAGAGTGGAAAACAGAATGGTTAAAGATCCATCTTCATTTTAATACGTAGAAAATCTATAGAACTTTTTTTGTTTATTGAAACAGATAAGCAAAGTATGCCTTAAGACAAATACTTCTCCAGACGGTTCCATAAGATATTTAAACTGCATATATCTTTTTTTATACAATAAATTGTGTATTTAGGCATTTGTGTCCATGGAATACTGTTTTTGGAGTCTCGTTTGTTAGTTCTGGGTTATTTAAAATTTAGCAAATTTCCTTTAATGTATTCAGGCAGTACACATGAGGCGATTTTCAAAATATTCCTCGAATAGAATTTTAGAAAAAAAAATAAAAATCACCCTGATCTCTAGAAATAAAGAAATGATTACACCCATTTACGAAGTATTATTTGCCGTTGTATATTTTTCAGGTTCAGTAGGCAAGCATAATAAATTATTGTTGCAGTATATTTCGATCAATCATTATTATCTACGAATTTGGAATGTTTGTGATATCTATATTATTGCCTTATTTTCTTATATATATATATATATATATATATATATATATATATATATATATATATATCTTAATATATATAAATCTCCTGTCACGATGTTTGTCCGCTATGGACTCCTAAACTACTTAACCGATTTTAAATTAAATTGGCACACCGTGAGCAGTCTGGTCCAACTTGAGAGATAGGCTATATTAATTTTCTCTGAGACGAACAGGAGTGGGGGTTATAAGGGAGGCCTGAAATTAAAAGTCGTGATATTTCGTTTTCTATTGTTTTTTTCACAAATATGCACATAACAAAAGTTGTTTATTTTGTTATTTAGAGTAACTTTTGTCATAAACACTTTCATCGTATTCCGAAGTTTAACTGAGTTATACGCTTATGACTATAGCGGGAGTCAACAATGTTATTTGGGACAAAAGACCCAACCGAAATAAATAAAACTCGATATGTGTATTAGCACTAACGCTTTCATTATAAGAAGCCAAACAACATTTCTAGGAACGGGCAGGAGCGGGGGTTTTAAGGGAAGCCAGAAATTAAAAATAGCGATATTTCGTTTCCTATTGGTTTATCGGCAAATATGAACATAACAAAAGTTGTTTATTTTGCTATTTAGAGTAACTTTTGTTATATACACTTTTTTCGTATACCGAATTATAAACGAGATATACGCTAAAAATTATAGCGGAAGTGAAAAATTTTATTTGGCACAAAAGACTCAACCGAACTAAATAAAACACTCAGTATGTGTATTAGCACTAACGCCTTCCTTATAAAAAGCCATACTATTTCTAGGGACAGGCATGAGTGGGGGTTATAAGGGAGGCCTGAAATTAATAATAGTGATATTTCGTTTCCTATTGTAGTTCGGCAAATATGCACATAAAAAAAGTTGTTTATTTTGTTATTTAGAGAAATTTGCTCAAGAATTCTTTTCAATATGAACTACCAGGTACCTCACCTGGAAAAATTAATTAAAATGTATGTTAATATTTAGTCCTTAATAATTCAAATCTATGCATAATGCACAGGAAGCGGAAAATATGACAATGTGGAGGACAGTGAAGTCTTACATCAAAAATTAATTTTATTATTAACAAATCCACAGAAACGACGGGTATTAACCCTAAACACTGGGACGGGTAAATATCAAAATATTGTGCAAAATAAAGCCTTGCCAAAAAAATACCATCAACATTAAGCCTCAAATGAATTCCCGAGCGAAGCCGGGTATCTGAGCTAGTATATATATATATATATATATATATATATATATATATATATATATATATATATATATATATATATATATACTAGCTCAGATACCCGGCTTCGCCCGGGAATTCATTTGAGGCTGAATGGTGATGGTATTTTTTAGCAGGCTTTACTTTGCACAATATTTTGACATTTACCCGTCCCAGTGTTTAGATTGATACCCGTCGTTGCCGTGGATTTGCTAATAATAGAATATTTGTTCGATAAGGCTTCACTGTCTTCGATATTTTTATATTTCCCGTCTCTTATACATGTAAATATGGTGAATTTTTATTTCAGGCCTCCCTTATAACTCCCCTCCCGTTCGAACCTAAAAATTTTAATATAACTTATAATCATGGAAGAATTAATGCTAATTGACGTACCGAGCTTTGTTAAGTTCGGTTCAGCCGTTAGTGCCCAATAAAATTGTTGGCTCCCGCTAAAGTTTTAACGTATAACTCATTTATACTTAGGTATACGGCAAAAGTGTATATAACAAAAGTGACTCCAAATAACAAAATAAACAAATTTGGTTGTGTTTATATTTGCGGAAAAACCAATAGGAAACGAAATATCACTATTTTTAATTTCAGGCCTCCCTTATAACCCCCACTCCTGCCCGTCCCTAGAAATGTTGGTATGGCTTATTACAATGAAGGCGTTAGTGCTAATGCACATACCGAGTTTTATTTAGTTCGGTTGAGTCTTTTTTGGCAAATAATATTGTTGACTCCCGCTATAATTTTTAGCGTGTAACGCATTTAAACTTCGGTATACGACAAAAGTGTATATACAAAAGTTACTCTAAATAACAAAGTAAACAACTTTTGTTATGTGCATATTTGCTGAAAAAGCAATAGGAAACGAAATATCACTATTTTTAATTTCAGGACCCCCTTATAACCCCCACTCCTGCCCGTCCTTAGAAATGTTGGTATGGCTTATTACAATGAAGGCGTTAGTGCTAATGCACATACCGAGTTTTATTTAGTTCGGTTGAGTCTTTTTTGGCAAATAATATTGTTGACTCCCGCTATAATTTTTAGCGTGTAACGCATTTAAACTTCGGTATACGACAAAAGTTACTCTAAATAACAAAATAAACAACTTTTGTTATGTGAATATTTGGCGAAAAACCAATAGAAAACGAAATATCGCTATTTTTAATTTCAGGCTTCCCCTATAACCCCCACTCCTGTTTGTCTTAGAGAATATTCATATAGCCTAAAGTCTAAGTTGGGCTAGTAGTATTATACATACCAAGTTTCATAAAATTCGGTTCAGCCGTTTATGCGTGAAAAGGTAACAAACAAACAAACAAACAAACATACACGAAAGAAACAAAATGCAGATATGGTGTCTATGACATGTGAAACGAAAAGTTATCGTGAAATTTCGCGAAAAAAATCAATGTACAGACAGAGGTTACAATTTTATATATATATATATATCTAATTTCACGATAACTTTTCGTTTCACATGTCATAGACACCATAACTGCATTTTGTTTCTTTCGTGTATGTTTGTTTGTTTGTTTGTTTGTTACCTTTTCACGCATAAACGGCTGAACCGAATTTTATGAAACTTGGTATGTATAATACTACTAGCCCAACTTAGACTTTAGGCTATATGAATATTCTCTAAGACAAACAGGAGTGGGGGTTATTGGGGAAGCCTAAAAATAAAAATAACGATATTTCGTTTCCTATTGCTTTTTCAGCAAATATGCCCATAACAAAAGTTGTTTATTTTGTAATTTAGAGTAACTTTTGTTATATGTTCTTTTGCTGCATACGGAAGTATAAATGAGTTATACGCTAAAAACTATAGCGGGAGTCCACAATTTTGACACAAAAGACTCAACCCGAACTAAACCAAACTCGGTATGTGAATTAGTACTAACGCCTTCCTTATAATAAGCCATACTAACATTTCTAGGGACGGGCAGGAGTGGGGGTTATAAGGGAGGCCTGAAATTAAAAATAGCAATATTTCGTTTCCTATTGGATTTTTGGCAAATATGAACATAACAAAAGTTGTTTATTTTGTTATTTAGAGTTACTTTTGTAATACACACTTTTTTCTTATACCGAAGTATAAGCGAGATAAACGCTAAAACCTATAGCGGAAGTGTCAATTTTATTTGGGACAAAAGACCCAACCGAACTAATCCAAACTCGGTATGTGAATTAGCACTAACGCGTTCTTTATAATAAGCTATACTAACATTTCTAGGGACGGGCAGGAGTGGGGGTTATATGGGAGGCCTGAAATTAATAATAGTGATATTTCGTTTCCTATTGTATTTTCGGCAAATATGCACATAACAAAAGTTGTTTATTTTGTTATTTAGAGAAACTTTTTTTTTATATATACACTGTCATCGTATACCGAAGTATAAAGGCGTTATAAGCTAAAAATTATAGCGGGAGTCAACAATTTTATTAGGCACAAAAGACTCAACCGAACTAAATAAAACACTCAGTATGTGTATTAAGCTCTAACGCCTTCCTTATAATACGCCATACTATTTCTAGGTTCGGGCAGGAGTGGGGGTTATAAGGGAGGCCTGAAATTAAAAATAGTGATTTCCTATTGGGGTTTCGGCAAATATGCACATAACAAAAGTTGTTTATTTTGTTATTTAGAGAAATTTGCTCAACACTTCTTTTCAATATGAACTACCAGGTACCTCAAATGAAAAAATAGATTCAAATGTATGTCAATATTTTCTCATTAATAATTCAAATCTATGCATAATGCACAAGAAACGGGAAATATGACAATATGCAGGACAGTGAAGTCTTACACAAAAAAATAATTTTATTATTAACAAATCCACAAAAACGACGGGTGTTAACCCTAAACACTGGGACGGGTAAAATGTCAAAATATTGTGCAAAGTAAAGCCTTGCCAAAAATATACCATCACCATTCAGCCTCAAATGAATTCCCGAGCGAAGCCGGGTATCTGAGCTAGTGTGTGTATATATATATATATATATATATATATATATATATATATATATATATAATTCTATTATTTTAGGCTACACCAGCAGAGGATGGACTGAGGTCTATGAAAAATTAGGGGGAAAAAATCAGTTCCCTGGATCAGATACCGGCTAGTTACTATATATACATATATATATTAAACATTATTTATTAACGTTGTATTTTCTGTAACTAAGGCTAATTCGGATGGAAATATATATTATTACTATTGTTAAAAATTGGTGTTGGTTGGTTTATTAAGATATGTATTGTCCTGAGCAGAGAAAATATATTCTCAACCAGATTTAAGGCTTGTCATTATCTTATTTAACAACTAGCCCAAGAATAAAGTGACATAAGACTCCTAAGTATGTAGCCTGAAGGTAGTGTAAAAGTTTGTTGCTACATTTTAATTTTGCGTGAACCATTCCGTGTTGTAGTTCTCATTGAAACACAATATGGAGGAAAAGGAACTTGTAGTTCTATGTGAATGTATAGTCGATGCCGATATTAGTGAGGAAGGATTAGCCAGCGTTGAACCCGTTGGGAATATTGGCGAAATATTGACCCCAAGGCACGATAAAGTGCGCCTAATGGTGCTCAATTATGTTTCTATTTGAGCTGGCTCAAACACGAACGGATCCAGTCAAATATTTCACAGAGATTATGCCAAGCCAGTCATGTTATTCCAGCGGAAGTACTTCAAGTGTGGTTCTACAAAAGGGACAGGGATTTCTATACGTGGACGAAGTTAAATGAATGGTTTGGGGGAGGGGCTCACAAAATGTGAAGAAACGAAAGGTTTCAACCCAAATTTCACACCTATTTCGGAATTACTGTTCACAGGATACACGATAGAGTAAGGGAATGACATGGTTACTGAGATAGAAGTTTAAATACTGCTATCCAAGTATCACCCACTGAAACTGCTATGGTCTTCAATTAAGTTTTTCTTATTTTGACTCAAAAATGTTTATTTGGCTTATACCGTTTAACCATTTCATTCAACTCTCATGTTTATATTTGTTAATGGCTGAATTCGAGCGCGAAATATGAAGGGTTTAGAGAAGGGGGGGGGTGGTTGAAAATCGGAAAACATTTCCAATTCTATGAGTCGAATAGAAACATTTTATAGAACCAGTCTTTTTAAAATATGGCTGCTCTTCAAATGTTGCTATATACAATTTTTTGCAGCGCAAATAAAAAGTAGGTTCTCCGGATTATCTTGCTTTCAGCCTACAATAAACCCACGATTTCAACTGATCGGATTTTTGCAGATTTCCCGCAAGGGAAATCACCTATTGATGTCTTGGTCATGACGCGATTTTCGAAACATTTCCTCAAATATCCATCTTTACATCTCAGGAGATGTCGAAATTGAGGAGAACAAAAACAACATATATATATATTTGTCTGTTTACGCTCTAGCGGTCCCAATTTTTGTTTGATATTTACCAAACTCGATATTTAAGCGTTTTATATAAAACTAAAGATCAAATTCGTTAATGGCTAAAATCTGACAAGTGGGTGGAGGGGGGGGGGTTAAAGGTGGGAATATCCAAAATTCTTATTATCTAGATAGCTAGATCTAGCTAGATTGTATAGAAACAATCTTATTCTAAATGTAATGTTCTATAAATGCTGGTAAGTACAATTTTTCCATATCTTGATTATTAACCGAAATATTTGCAGGTTCTTAGTTTTTGGCATTCTGTACCCGCCTATTCCTGCTCATGTCATATTTACAATAAGGTGTTATATTTGCACTTTATTTGAAGCCTAAATACTAAATACAGTTCTCGTTTAACTTTTACATTTTGTGATAGATGCAAATACTTGACGGACGTGACGGACTTTTTTCTTAGAAATAGAGAATGCATGGTGAGATAAGATCACCAGTCTGTCATCTGCCACTGTGGGACATTTGCTTACTTTACACAGCCTCTAAATTGTGACGACGGACTTATTCTTCTCGGTGCGAGTGTCAACTCATAGACTGATGATAATTCGGCTTCAAAATCTTACCTCCCCAATCCTGTATAGATAAATCTGTAGATGTTGGGAATAGGGCCGGACATGATGTTGGGAAAGGGATGAGGAGAAGGGAAAGCCATATTGACAATGGGTATCAAGAGGAATTGGAGTATCCCCTTATCCCGACTACGTCACCTTCATACATATGCTAATAGGGTGTTTATCCCTCAGCCTCTCCCAAATCACATCCTCCTTCCCCAATACACCACGTATCCATACTCTCCTTGTCTTATTTAATTTATAACCATTTTATAAAACACCTGCTCGACAAGGTGGAACGTAGCTGCTGAGCAATATAAGCAGATTTCCTGCCTCCCTGAATGCCACGCTCATAACGTCATCCAACTTTCTATTCTGAGGAGAAAAGTCCGTTCCTCAAGGGCTTTGTAAAATAAGCAGATCTTGAAGTTTAACAATAGATAAATCTACATAATGGTAATACAATAGCCGTGCCAATATCAAGTAAATTAATACAAACGATAATAAGAATCCTCCCGATGGAAAGAGTTTAAAACGTAAACAAACAGGTGTGCCAACTTCTCACCCGAAAGAAAAACAATTAATGACATATATCAGACTATAACACATTACTTTTATTGGAACCTATTTACTATATCTGGTACTGTAATTTATAATGGACCTGAATAATTTTTATCTCAATCAATCCAATTTTAGTAGTCCAAGAACTTAATACCGGATAGGGGGAGAGGGTCACCAGAACATATTTGCATTTATCTCGTAATAAAGGGTTCTTGAAAACGATATTTGGTATTTTTACGCTTTCAGCATTCAGCAAACCCCCCCCCCACTTCTACTAATGTCATATTAAAAATATATAAATATAATATAAGCTCTTATATCATGAACCACTTTATACCAAGGTTAAATATCGAATATTGTTTTCATTAAATTTCTTCTTCGTGAGATATATGCAAATGCGTTGATCTGGATATATGCAAGATCTCATTCTGTTGATCTCCTTCTTTTGTTTGGGGTCTACTAAAACTTGACAGATTGAGATAAAAATTATTCTGATTCATTAAAATTACAGTACTAGATACAGTAAACAAGTTATAGTTTTCAATAAAATTAGTATGTTATATTCAAATATATTTCAGCAATCGTTTTTCTTTCCGTTGAAGATTATTTCTATCTTCAGCTTTGAGCGGTTGACAGACCTGTTTGTTTACAACTCAGACTCTTTCCGTTGGGAAATTGATAAAATTGCCTGTTATATTTCTCAATACCGTATCTATTTATTCACATAATATCCACAGTGGTGTTACGTGTTACCAGAATGTATGTGAAGATTTATCTATTGTAAAACTTTACATGTGAAATCTGCTTAGTATATGCAGCCCCTGCGTGACGGACTTTTACATTTTCAATAAGATAGGTTTGTACAGAATTTTGTGATTCATCAATTTTCTTAAGGGAAATCAGCTATTGAGGTCGTACTCATGACGCGATTTTCGAAAAATGTCTTCAAAAGTCCATCGATCCAATCCAGATTACGATGACGAATATGAGGTCCGTTGAAAATTACGTGTATATATTTGTCTGTTAACGCTCTAGGGGTCGCAATTTTTGTTTGATCATTACCAAACTCGATGTTTAATCGTTTTATGTAAAAGAAAAAGATCAAGTTCGTTAATGGCTGAAATCGGATCAGTAGGAGGGGGGTTTAGAGGGGGAGATTATTGAAAAATCGAAATATCTCCGTTATTATGCGTCGGATCGAAAATTTATATATAATCAATAATATTGCAATTTAAATTTACTATAATTATTGTTCTATACATTTATTCTCAATCTTGAATATTAACCGAGATATTTGCAGTCGTATTAAGTGTTTGTCATCGGCAGAAGTCGGATATATTCGGGACTTTCCGCCAAAAGCTAGTTCGTCCGTTTCCGTAACTGTTCGTCCCTCGTGAATTGGTGTAGAGGTTGGTTACTACTACTGTTATTATTAGGCAGATTTCTCTATTGTAAAACTTCACGTGGGAAATCTGCTTTGTTTACGCAGCCCCTGGTTGACAGACTTTTTATTCTGAGCCCGTCTCACCCCTCCTCCTTAACCCCTAGGCTACTACGGTCTGATCTATCAGTTCAGAAGTGCTACGGACTGATATAATAGTCCTGGGAGTTTAGCGCATGCTTCCTATAAGATATTAGAATAGTTCTTCCTCTATTGCCATCTGTTGAATTTTTAGTGTCCTTCAAAGCCGATAGACGGCAAAGGGATAAACGTTTCTCGATTTTTGGCTTATCTCTTCTGGGATCCCCTTTATACAGATCTGATCCCCTTTTCAATCTCAAGTACCGTAACTCTTTACCTGTAATATAGCCATGCAAATGTAGTCATTACCAATATATCTGAAGGTAAAGGTAAGGTTCTTGGGCAAAGGGTAAGACGAAGGCCTAGAAAATAATATTTTGAAGACATCTTAAGGATATCGGTGAGTATATAATTGTGAAAAGAGCAGCTTCCGGTAGAACACAATGGTTGCAACTACAAGGCATATCCTTTAGATAGTAATCATCATTTGTCCAGTGTATTATCTGCTTTTCTAGTGAAAAAGTGAGTGCTTCAAAAGATTTTTTTTCTTTATTACTTTTTGTGGGTCCGAGAGAATGTGAAGTGATTGTTCTTAGGTTTAAGATAAGGATCCTGACAGTAGACACCGAAATGAGTCTATTGGTGCCTGGAACTAGTGAAATTACAAGTAGACGAGATGGTATTATACACATTGCGCAAAAATGATCGTAAAAATAATTCAGCGCACGGGGCACAGCAAAGGCTAGTCTATCCCTTAAATATTGAGTTAGGTAACGATCAACAAAAAATGTGTATATACTCGTATATCTAAATATTGAACTTAACTCATTTTGGCCAAGATCGATAGTTATCTGAAGACATTTTTTTTTAAATCGTTTTATGAGCTCTCCCTTATTATTATTATTATTTATTAACGTCCACATTTTGCAACTAAGGCTAACTGGGACGGGTTCTCTACAGGTTACCACCCTTTTCTAGCCTGGGTGGGCTTTTAGGATGTTATTTAATGAATTCTGTCACTAAATAATTTCCTTTGCCCAGCCGAGAATCGAACTCGCCACTATAGGCTTACCATGTGAGATTAAGGTCAACGCTTTAACTCACATGGCTAACCTGAGCCCCTCTCCTTTATTAGAATTCATTTAGAAATAAAAATATTTCCTTTAATTATAGACATTTTGAAGCGATACATTGTTGCTAAGCTCAACCATTTAATAAGATCATCTGTCCAATTATGATTGGAAGAATGAGGTGTTATGTTTATTTTTTTTTTAAAAAGGATTTCAGGGCATTGTTCCAAATAACTTTACAGTATAAATGTCGTGGTGAGAGTTCAAACAGTGGGTAGTGATAAACGAACGAATCTCCTGTTAATTTTGTCCTAACACTAATATTTAGTTTCAGGCTCAGGTTAGCTTCTTGCCTTTTTCATTTTGTCGGCTGTGAATTCCGTAAGAATACAATGTTTCTAAGGCTATAAATATTAACTGGATTTAAGGAACAAATTATAAATTTCCGCTAGGATGTGTAAATTAATTAAATACATTCAATATTTAAAATTATACAAAAAATATTGAACCCACTTTTCTCTCCAAAGACCCTATCCTCTGCTATTGGTTCTGAAAATTTCTACCAATCATCGGGTAGAAATAAATAGCTGCTATACATTATATGGAATACAAACCATCAGTAAATAATTAATATTTCATTAATAGGGACAACTTTGTTGCGATAGGCAGTGGAAGCTGTAAGAGATGATAAATCCCAATACCAAATCACTAACAAGAATTTAGGAAGGGTTCGCCATCAATTGACTATATTCAAAATTTAAATGTATATAAATTTATTATAATTAAATATTTACCAATTACTAATCAAAATGAAGAGACACCTTTTAATGTTATAAAGGAGGACATTTTTCTCTACTTAAACTACATTATAATTAAAGCACTTAGCTGTTTTTATAGAAGTTCTCTATCAGACTCAGCCATGAGAGATAGTGCAGGCGAGAAAACATTTCACTAAGGCAGACTGCAGCAAAGCTGAAGGAAGGATTAGCAAGATGTCCTGGACCGAGGTCTCCTGCTTCTAATCATTGCCCTTATAATATAATATTATAGGAGGTGCCGATGTCGCCCTTTGCCCGCGCCGATCAAAATATGCTTTAAAAGTGTATTTAACGTGAAATTATTATCGAAATCCATCAGCATTATTAATTAGTGTTTTGACGTTAAGAGCTGTGAATCTCTATATATATATATATATATATATATATATATATATAAAATTGTAACCTCTGTCTGTACATTGATTTTTTTCGCGAAATTTCACGATAACTTTTCGTTTCACATGTCATAGACACCATAACTGCATTTTGTTTCTTTCGTGTCTGTTTGTTTGTTACCTTTTCACGCATAAATGGCTAAACCGAATTTTATGAAACTTGGTATGCATATTACTCTTAGCCCAACTTAGACTTTAGTCTATATTAATATTCTCTGACACGAACTCCTGTTCATGGGGTTATAAGGGAGGCCCGAAATTAAAAATAGCGATATTTCGTTTCGCATCGATTTTTGGACAAATATGCACATAACAAAAGTTATTTAGTTTGTTATTTAGAGTAACTATTTTATGTACACTTTTGTCGTATTTATAAGTACAAATGAGTTATACGCTAAAAACTATAGTGGGAGTCAACAATTTTATTTGGCACAAAAGACTCAACCGAGTTAAACAAAACTCGGTATGTGAATTAGCGGTAACTCCTACATGATGATAAGCTGTACCAACATTTCTAGGGGCGAGCAGGAGTGGGGGTTGTATGGCAGGCCTGAAATTAAAAATATCAATATTTCGTTTCTTATTGGTTTTTCGGCAGATACGCTCATGACCAAAATTGTTTATTCTGTTATTTAGAGTAACTTTTGTAATATTCACTTTTGCCGTATAACAAAGTATAAATGAGATGTACACCAAAAACTAAAGCGGGAGCCAACTATTTTATTGGGCACCAAAGGTGAACCAAATTACAAAACTCGGTATGTGAATTAGTATTAGTTCTACCCTGATTATAAGCTATATTAAAATTTATAGGTTCAAACGGGAGTGGGGGTTATAAGGGAGGCCTGAAATAAAAATTTGCCATATTTTATTTTCTATTTGTTTTTCGGGTATGATGTATCTAAAACAGCTGTCACCATTACGCTTTGGGCCGCATCAAGAGAAAGGAACTTTAATTTATACAAGGTTTGGAAGACAGAATACTTTCTACGACTATGAATTATACTGTTCATTACGCTATAAAAAAACCTACTTGCAGAGGAGACGGTAAATATAATAATATTAGAAGAGTGAAGTCTTAAATAACAACTAGTTTTATTATTAACAAATCCACAGAAGCGAAAAAAAAGTGACGGGGAAATGTCAAAATATTGTGGACCCCTAAAAACTGTACGGGGAAAAATCAAAATATTGTGGACCCCTAAAAACTGTGACGGGGAAATGTCAAAATATTGTGGACCCCTAAAATCTGTGACGGGGAAATGTCAAAATATTGTGGAAAGTAAAGCCTTACCAAAAAAATTACCATTGTTATACGGCCTAAAATGATTTCCCGGGCGAAGCCGGGTACCTTAGCTAGTGTTATTATAAAAATCCATCACCGTTATCTACTAAAGTACGAGAGCACATGGTGCCTTAACTCCAAATTGGATATAACTCCTATTTAAAGGTAAAACCTATACATTTAAGCATTCATAAATAATAATCTTAATATGCTCTGTGCTAGCATTATTCAGAATATAAAATATATGGTCATTGGTGATGGGTTTATGTAATGCAATGTCAGATTCATTACAACTTTTTCCTACCCTCATGGACTTAGCCATGGTTTCTTGCGGATTAGGGCCGAGGCGGAATGGAGGAAGCAGCATAAAATTCGTTACATAACCTGATAGATGCCAATAAGAAGCCTAGACACCTCTATTCGAAAAAGAAGTTTGCAGCCTCGTGGTGGATGTATTGGGCTTCCGCTAATGAACTGTTTTGAATGATCGAAATTATAGATACAAATTCTTTATGTTCGATTACTAAAATAAAATATTAAAGTGATCTGGAAAATTTGATTCGAGATATAGAGTTTTATGAACAGGACATCTGTTGTTTAAGGCAGACACAGATTGATTAATATATAATGGTCAAATAAATTGTATTTAATGATTTACAATGTTCAGAATGTAAATAAATTAATACTCATATTCCCATTGACGTTTAAAAGCGTTGTAACCTGTAGATAACCCGTCCTAATTAGCCTTTGTAGCTTGAGTGGTCGTTAATAAATAACAATAAACGTTCAGAGTCAATTGAATATACCTAATGGGTTTTATTTAGAATTGACTCAATAAACACTGATCCAGCTATCCCCTAATTTATAACGAGCTGTTCTTATAATTCTATTTATTTGTTGTTCCACAAATAGGTGACTAGCTGAATTATATATACATTACAATGCACAACTTGGATGAACAAAGATAAAAAGACAGATAAACAAAACAAGAACAATTAATTGAATGAATCATTATACAGTATATGGTGAAAAAGTAACCCTGAATTTAAAATAAGTCATTCCATTAAAAACCCCATAATAAAAAAAATAGTCAATAGTAAAAATTATAAGTAACCGACCGCAATTTACAATTGTTCAAACACACTTGGACACTATATGGCTTTCAATTTAGTTTAATTAATAAATAGAAACTGCAGTCATTTATAGATCAATAATTGTCTAAAAACATAATTTACAAATTTTTCCGAAACAAATCTTCGGAAATTAGGAAGGTAGAAATTTGGAATAATTTATTTTCGCCCTTATCTGAACCCCCACTCCTTTTAAGTCCATTAAAAATGCACATCTGGATGTATCCGCTTCCCTAACTATAAAATTTCAAAATTTTAAGAAGTTGTTTTTGAGTGATGAAAGATAAATTGATACGCAGACGTAACTTCTATACGTCTATCTCTTTGGTAGGCTGGATGGCAATATGAAGAAAACGTTCGCTTAGTAATGACTACAGCAACAGCGGACCTTTGTTCTCGTTTAACTACTACCATGTTTTAAAGTTACATAAGTACTACCAAGGGTACTTACTCTTATGACCCACACAATAAACGTTTAAATTTTTTAATATAATTTTTTAATGTAATACACTACAAAAGTGACACATTTTAAAATACAAATACAATAAAAATAACTTTAAGCGTGTTCTGCTCATTCTGAATCCGAATGTAGTTCAATATCTTAAATGATAAAGAAACTGTGAGGGGCTCTCTGCTACACTAACAAATAAATTATAATTTTATCTTCACAGTTCCGGCAGATTTAGATTCAGAGTGATTCTTGCAACCTGTGTTATTACATTTATAGCATATTGTTGAATGTTTCTGGTCAGACTTTTTGCACAATTCATTGCCATTTAGCTGTATTTCTGAATCTGTATCATGATCAAAACAATGGACTGATTGTCACTGTAATTACTCATTACATCCTCATCATCAGACACAGGATTCTGATATCCATCATCTTCGTTCATATATGCCAACCAATCCTTATAATGTCTGCCGCCCACAATAAAACCCTCATTAGTCATATCACTATGAATACTTTAAACAACGTTTTAATAACGTAATTATTACCATGGGTCAAAAATGTCCCCAAAACGTTAATTAGACAAACAGGTAATCACAGATGAAGTTAACTGTAACTAAGGGGAGAATACATGGTACCTGGTGGCGCTGCCTAGCAACAAACCAGGGAATTCTTAATTTTTATTTTATGCTCTGGTCGTTTTTGACCCATGGTAGTAGTTAAAGGTTAGGGAAAATCTACTGAAATGAATACCAAATCAAATAATTAATCATACATGGGAACATATTCTAACAATACAACCAAATGGAAGACACTTATTTCAATTTATGAAAAATCTAAAATTTATAAATGGATTACTTGTATGAGAGTTACCAGAATATAAACTGAAAAAAAAAAAAAAAAAAAAAAAAAAAACTGCTACAAAAGACACGAGTCAAGTGGTATTACGAGACACACCAGATAAATGAACAATATAAACCAGAAAATAAAGAAAAAGAAGAGACATTATTTGTTTGAAAGTATGGTTCAATAGAACGGAATATGTTTAATATAAAAGAGGCAATACTGATTTTGTGATTTTTTTTTAATTATCTCTGTGCATATATATTACAACAGTTTTTACAATAAATTTACATTTCTAGAGTCCGATGTCTCGGACATGGATATTTATAGCTTCTTCTTAAGTGAACGAAATGACTTAAATTCCTGATAATTGACATACATTTTTACTCTGCAATTAATCTACAAGCTAGAAGTGAGGAGTTACAGCTTTTGCACACACACATACACATATATTCAGAAGAAACAATATTTAAGATCATGTCTTGATCTGTATTAACCTCTCTGTCCAGCCAAAAGCGAGGCATTCCATTGCCGCCAAAAATACTTTAGAGCTAGGAGAGTGCTTTTGGTGGGAACCTTTTTTCCCGCGCGGTCCTAGCCAATCGGGTTCATTGATTACGTCGCCGATCGTCCATTACCCCGTCCTGGCCGTCCTCCCCCGCCCCGAGGTAATCCTGTCTTTTTTTCATGGCTCCTGGAAGCACCCCTCTCTTAAATCTAGGGGCCTTTTCGCTTGTTAATAACCTTTATTCCACTAATGGCAAAAACTCTGGGCTTTTTCTGCCATCCACTTTGACTCCACTAAGACACGCAATCACTCTTATAAATCGTGTTAGGCTCATGTTTAATTTAAGGGACAAAATACGCGACCGGCTTATAAGTTAATAGGATTAAACGTCGTGTAGGGGAAATTACCTGTATTAGATAATACAGTTAATAAGGTAGTATGGAGTATATTATATTCGAATACTTACGCCCGATCTTGTGATAATCAAATAAAAACAAGAAGTCATGGTGAATTGTCTATAATGTAACCAAAGTACGGCGAAGATAGTATTGTTGTGAAAACTATGTTCATGAAATATTACACTTAATCACGTATTTAAGATGTACAAAGTAGAAGAAAGGAACCGACTGATGAAAGAAGCAGGACCGATGGCACCAGTTATGTTCTAGGCTTCGGAGACTAACCACCAAGACCAGTCTGGGCCCTTTTATTTAATCCTGCCGCCCTTCTATAAAAGCTGCCCAGCTCGGCCGACAGTTAGTTTGTTCTCAGTTCTCTTCAAGTGAATAACAGTGCGTTCAGTGCATTTTACTTTCAGTGTGGTGGCGTTTTTATGTAAAGAACAGTGTAGTGCCGTGTTAATTTAAAGAACAGTGTAGTGCCATGTTTAGGTAAAGAACAGTGCAGTGCCGTGTTCTTTGTGAAGACCAGTGCAGTGCCGTGCTCTTTGTGAAGACCAGTGCAGTGCCGTGTTTTGTGAACTTCAGTGATCGTGAGTTATTTTACTCTGCAATAAGAAGTGAAGTTATCAGAGCATAGTATTAGTAATAGTTAAGAATTACTTACTAAGTTTGTTGTGCATTGTGAAATAAATAGTGCAGTGATACAGCTTGTGTGTTTAATTTTGCAATCCAAAAGAACTCTAATAACGAAAGTTAATTATTGTTTTTGTCATAAACGTAACAGTATCATTACAATCATTTGACCTCGCGTTAATGCCTTTTGCATTTACCCTTCCATCGCCTATTGATACGATGATTTTGATATTATTTGTTCAGAGCGTATTATTGCTAAATATAGAAATGATGGATGGCTAACTTTTTAGCAACTATTATCTTCCACAATGCATCTGGGCCCTGCGGTTGCAATCTTCCATTCGTATTTTACGGTTTTCAATCATAAACCTCAAAATGAGGGCTGATGGTAATTAATCGTTCATATAACGTAGTTTATATGATTTCTCTCTAAAGCGAATTTCCTGCTTAATTAAAATAAATCCTACCATTTTATCCAGTTTAGAAATGGTTAATAAATGCTCGTTGCCCAGGATAAATTGATTATCGTCAAATGCCTACATATCTGCCGGCCCTGATGCTGAGCTTGTAAAGGGAATGTCCCAATGTCGTAAAGGAATGGAATATGAGGATGGAAGCCAGGACGTAGGAATGGTAGTAGCGAAGGACATTTGTTGCCCTCCTTCATAACTTGGTAAGCCTGATATGACAGTGAGTTATTACCCAGTCTGCCTCGGAATCCCCACATGACCGGGTGTCCTCCTCCATTTTCTTACAACGCCAAAGAAATATAAACGTATGATTTTTCTCCCACATGTTGTCGCTCTTGCTGAATTATTGCCTCAGCCGGGCCTTTCATGCTGTTACGCTTCTACTCTCGGGGGAAAAGATCCCCAGCTCTAAAAAAAAACAAAAAAAAAAATCCTGATGGCAAACACTCGCTCGCTTAATGATGTGTTTTTTGTGCGTCCAAAAAACTCTCTTTTTTCTTTAGTCTCCTAAGGGGTTCAGTTCGTAAAATAATAAGTGAGCCCTTCCCATTACGGATCAACTGAAATATAGTTATTAAAACAGGAAAAAAAGTGTTTCTAACTAATGGTTAATAAAAAAAAAGTTCTAACAACTGGTTAATTGAAATAACATATCATTAGACCTCTTGGTTACAAAGGATATAATAATATTTGGCCTATTTGTAACACATTGACTTTATTGACGACTGGCAAACATCTTTTGTAAAGACAATCCTAATCACTTGAGTATGATCAAGATTGTCAAAACATGTTCTTTTGATCTTACAAAAAGACGATAGTAGGTTGCAGTGAAACGACTAAGAATTAGACACACACTACCTACACCTTATTACAACATTACAATCCTTAATAAACGCTACTTACAGACTTACTCCGAAACAAATACTAACTGGCTGCTACCTAAGGACTCACATAGACCTACTATACACTTTGACTGAATTGCTACATGACCGTAGCCAGTATATAGACCGCGTATCACACTACTAGAATCATAACAACATTTAATGTTGGGCAAATCTTAAAATATTTGCAGAAATAAGTATAATTTGAGTAAATATGGATTACTCATGATAAAATTTAACGAATATGTCGCTCAATGGTCCTGGTAACGAAACGCGATTACTGTAAGTATAAAATAAATAAAACACTGAAGACATGTGTTAAAGATTTCAAAAAATATAATATAAAAACATTTTATAGTCTAGGTAGCTGCGCGCAGATAATAAAGCAGAAATTGTCAGAAGGGCGACTTCCGACTGGGAACGATTCGAAGCAATCAGAAAGCGGGGTCCCTACCCCCAGGATTGAAAGGGCATTGGGAAGGATGTCGAGTATCAGCTGGAATTGGAAGAAGATGGAGCAGTGGCGCCTTCATCGGCATTCAAGGCAGGCTCACAACCTACCGCCCCATCAGCTCAGATTCCTTAGAACAGCAACCAATTTATCAGACCGAATTAAATTTTTATATATCGCCGTGCTTGGAACCCTCTCCCCCTTTCGAAATAGTAATAGTTGCATTGGGTCTCATAACATTCATTTTTATCACTAATCCATAAAGGTGCGTGCTTGATATCACTTATAAAGACGCACTGCAAACATTTACCCGTACGCAATATTATCGTGGGCCATCTTTAGAATGAGTATGATCTAATGCATTAACTTTTTTTAACGTTTAAACGCACTTAAATACGCAATCAAATGATAACCTTTTAGCAGATTTTCCTTAAGAGAAATCAGCTATTGAGGTCGTACTCATGGCTCGATTTTCAAATAATTTCTTCAAATGTCCATCGATCCTACCCAGTAGATGACGAAAATGAGGCCCGTTCAAAACCATATACTCGTATATATATATTTGTCTGTTAACGCTCTAGAGGTCGCAATTTTTGTTTAAACTTTACCAAACTCAGTATTTCATCATTTTATGTAAAAAATAGATCGAGTAAATAATAATAATAATAATTTAATGAATTCTTACTTAATTATTATATCATACCATGTCAACGTTTATTAGCCATTAAGTTATCAAAACATTGAAATTGCATAATAAATAGTTTTTTTATAAATCTTATCAAAAATGATGGAAAATTTATTTTAAATATTTATAACACTGAAAACTTCTTCATAACATTATTATTATTCGTCGTGCATTTATTTATTTTTTTCTAGAATTTAATGATTTTTCTATTCACAATTTTGAATATTGTAGCAAAAAGTAGGGCCACATGAGGAATATAATTTCTTTTTAAGAACTTGAACCTACATAATAACAAAGGGAAAATGCCCACCGTAAATTTTTGTTTTTTTTTTCTAATATTTAGTGCATTTTGTATTCCGAACCCTTGATATTTAGCTAAAAGTAAGGTTGCATGGTGAATATATATATATATATATATATATATATATATATATATGTATTTTAAATTCTTGAAATCATATAATACCTGTGGATCTAACCAAGGATGGATTCTAGAGAGAAGCATCATTTTCTTTATGGCTCTACTACAAGAGGGATAAGTGGCAGGAAATATTCACAAAATGAAGTTTACGCGGGAACGTGGAATAGGTACTAACTTTTATGAGCAATATAACCGACGAAATATGAACTTTTGATTTATAATGCACTTCCATTATGAAAAAGAATGTTCTCAATGAGAAAGTAGCAGTTTTCATCCGAGGCGCCTCACAAACACCAACCACACTTCCCAAATTGCGTAACTGATATGGATGCAGTACTTCGAGCTCCTAGTTGAAACGAAATTTAAGCTAGAAAAAATAAATACCTCTTCCTTAAATAAGTTGAAGAGTATTTTCATTCTTTTTTTCTGTGTTACCTAAACGATTAGCACCTTCTGAGTAAGTAGAACATAGCCCCTTGTCTGAAATACGTAAGGTAGCACATCAGTGCCAAGAAGGCGTCAGCTAAACATCACCAATTAAGATCCGTTTTTGCCATTTTTACTTTTGCCTTCTGTTCTAAGATTTTTTTTAAAATTCGGTTAGTGGTATCCGAATGTAAAAATATGTAATAAAAAATTGCATTTATTTCATATTATTTTATCGCAGCCTTGACAATATTTGATTCACTTATTTAACCTTCCAGAACTCGCGTCAAAATGAGTGACCTGAGAACTCGCGCGTGAGAATTTTTCTCATACTACCTATTTCCCTCAAAAAAAGTTAGTAAATAAAATATTTTCAACAAAAAAATGTTTATTTATTATAAACATCAAAAACTAATGTAAAATAATAATATTATTCAAAATTTATCGTACAGGTATTCTGTTTTGAAGAAATATTATGTCAAGCAACTTAAAAAGCTACCTAACTAATTAAAGTTTTGTTCTCCACAAGAATGACATACAACAAAGGAATGTTCATTACAAATTGTTTTCTACATGTTCGGCAACTCCTTTTTGACATTTTTTTTTATCCTTGGACGATAGGCACAAAACTGTGATGGAGTACTAGAACCAGAACATGTCGTTGCTTCATCCCTTCGAATTTGAAACAAAAACTATTCATAAAAACAGGCATCATTCAAATTTAAACAGGTCTCTCACTCACACAAACACATACGCACGCACACACATTAAAAAATGTTAAAATATGGAATTAAATATTCTCAATCTGAGAATTTAAATATGTCAGAATCGTGGCAATATGTGGGCTACCCTCAGTCAGTAGTTCGTTCAAGTCATTATGGAAAGTTTAAGTAAGTTCGTAATCTGCATTCTGTTAGTAGGTGTTTTATAGTTAGTCCAGTGTTGCAATGAGTACAAGTAGGCTAGTATTTTCTGTTCATTGTGTAAGAATTTTTCAGGTATGTATGTCCAGTACGTACTCTTGTGAGGACGACTTGGTCTCTTCTTGAATCTACGTACTGTCTCTTTGACCATCCGGTAATATTGCGTTTTATTTATAAATAAATAATACAGAATATAATTAAGGTAATGCATTATATAGAAAACAAATTAACAATCGCTTATACATAAACCTTAAGATCCATAAAAACTTTTAGCAGATTTCCCTTAAGGGAAATCAGCTATTGAGGTCGTACTCATGACGCGAGTTACGAAAAATTTCTTCTAGTGTCCATCGATCCTACCCAGGAGATGACGAAAATGAGGTCCATTCAAAATTATATATATACATATTTGTCTGTTACGCTCTAGCGGTCGCAATTTTCGTTTGAACGTTACCAAACTCGATATTTAAACGTTTTTTTGTAAAAATGAAGATCATGTTCGTTCCACGTCGGACCAGTGGGAGGGGGGCTTTAGAAGGTAGGTTTTCGAAAATTTGATATATCTCCGTTACTATACTTCGGATCGAAAAATTATATAGAATCAATCTTATTGCAAATTAAAGTTACTATAAATAGTGTTATATACATTTATTCTTTATCTTGAATATTAACCGAGATATTTGCATTTTTCTGTTTTTAGCTTCTGAGATGAGATTGGCTAACTTCGGGTCTAGTCGTGAGTTTCCGTCAAGAGCTAGTTCGGCTCTCTATTCTGAAATTTCTCTATTGTAAAACTTCACGTGGGAAATCTGCTTAGTTTACGCACCCCCTGCGTGACGGACTTTGTTTCTGTGTAATGACGATATTTTTGGTTGTATGTAGTTCGATGGATATAATGTTCCCCACTGTTCGCCCTATGGCAGCTACTCAGTCAAATACTGTGATTCGTCATTCAACATCTTTGTTGAATGATCATCTTTCTTTTTTCGAGAAATAATTTATGGTTTTGAGAAATGCTGTTGTTCAACAGTTCAACTAGAGAAAAACGCAACCATTCGTATCCACACAATTAACTACCTAAATTAAACAGATTACTGGAATTCCACTATGCGCTATCTAACTTTTATTTTCTGTTTCTCGCTTAGTTTAAACCCTGCCTAAAGCAGAATTGTAATTGAAATTCGACATGATTTGTTAAGTTAAATAATGCCTGTTTTCCGTTTTTGATTGACTACTGATTGAATAGTGAATACTTTAGTTACGGAACTCATTTAAATAAATAAACAGTTAAATGAGCATGAGCAGAAATGGGTCGTTTCCGGAATACTCAAATCGTTAAAATGCACATAACGACGTCAATGTCTCAGTTCAAAAAGCATTTTCATAACATGAATTGTGGAACACTATTTATGAGCAAGAATTTTTATACAATAGTTAACAATCCAACTCGTAATAACGACAATTGGCGAATGAACAGTTTTCCAACTATTTAAACACCCATTACTTCTATATATTAACTTTTAATAATCCAATGCAGAACGAAAATTCAGCTGCCATTATATAACAGAACTGAAATCTTTATAGATGACATCTTATAAAAAATGAATTCTTTTTTGCTCACAATAAAAGGACCCTTTGCTGAGTAACTTGAAATTAAAGCTGGATATGAAATTGTAATAGGCATAATAGCTTATAATAATTGAATGAGTCGGAGGGAAAGATTTCTGAATGCAAGAAATACAAAACGACTAGTAAATTCGATAAAATTTATGTTAGAGTGTATATAACGTATTTTGATAAATAAGATTATACCATTTATTTTTCTCCAATAAACCGCTTGCTTCCAATTCATTCTGGTCATTAACAAAATAAGGCTTACTTTTACACAGAGTATTTAAATATGGAGTTTTCATTTTGTAAGCTACCACTACTTTAATGTTGCAATTTATTTTATATAAAAAAAACATTTATGCCTTCATGCCGAAATTGACATTCAACTAAGAAATGAAACCTGACTCCAGTCGTCTAACAATTATTTTAGGACCAAAGATATAAAACTATTTAAAATTTCCCATGATAAAAAGAAATACTTTTTAAAATACTGGCCATTCATGAACCCTTAATTTATTTGGAAGAGATTTATTACTCAAAATAGCAGCAAAACTGAAGTCGGTATCTGGCCATTATGGGTAAAAAATGTTGGAAGTTATTTTCAATATCTGATGGATTAACTCATTTTTCCCCTTCCATGTTCTTTCCTTTCATGGTTTTAATGAAAACCAACACAAACTCTTTTGTAAAGAGGCGTCGGGGTTATTTTTGTTTGATCACTGAGAAATGAAAATTCAACTTCCTTCTTCAATTAATGGCAGAACTTGATGGAATATTTTCTGTTTTCCCTCTTGGTTTCTACTCATTTTTCAAAAATAAGTTAAGCTCCTTCAAAGAAAATTAGTTGAACCGTAGTCCGAACTCAATGGCTCTTCAGACTCTTTAATTAATATTGAGAGAAGTAAGAAAAAAAAAACTTCTTTTCGATTTGGCTGATAACTTAAATAATACCGGAAAAATTGAATATATCAATCTGCCAATTACGCCAATTTCCACTGAATTGTGCGCCATCTACATTAGAAAACGATATGCTCATGTCTTGACTTTCTTTATTGGCAGTTTGATGGAGAAATATATACGATTATTAATTCCCTAATACATAAACAACGGAAGCCAACTGTCTGAAAAAATGTCCTACTGCTCCAAGGGCAGCCAAAATATTTGACTGCATTAAGAATTGGGCAGGGGCTCAGGTTAGCCATGCGAGTTAAAGCGTTGACCTTTATCTCACATGGTAAACCTAGAGTGGCGAGTTCGATTCTCGCCTGGGCGAAAGAAATTATTTAGTGACGAAATTCATATCCTCCCAAATAACATCCTTAGTCCCCACCCTAGCTAGAAAAGGGTGGTCACCTGTAGATAACCCGTCCCAATTAGCCTGAGATGCAAAAAGTGGACGTTAATAAATAACAAGAATTGGACATAAACGCATTTGTCCATATATATATATAACATAACATATACTAGTGGAGCTTTCATTTATAGCATTGGTCGCCAAAAGAGCCTTCCTCTTTGGGACATATACTATGCATGTTTGTGACTTTTAATAATTTGTTTTAGCATATTATTTTTTTTTTTTTTTGGTGAAAAATTCTAATTCTCTGTTATTATCATTGTATAGCGTATGTCGTGTATTTAAGAAAAAAAATCAACTTGTAAATAACCTTTATTTACCAAAACAAACAAACAGTTAAGATCCTATTGAAGGGTGCAAAACAATCCCCCTAAATAGTCCCACGTTAAATCTTATCCCTTCTCTCGATGCTGGCCCAAAGTTACTCTATTCTTTGGATATGGGCTCCTGTAATTGGGGCAACAAAGCTTCCTCTATGATTAACGGGGTAGTGCTTGTACCGCATACCTGGAAGATTCTTTAGCCCATTGTATGACTTCCGTAAGCCAGAAATTATGTCCCACTATAGCGTATATTAAATCGATTTTTTGAGCACTTTTTTTTTTTTTTTTTTTTTTTTTTTTTTTTTAAAATATACCTTTATTAAGTTTCGTCTTCTGCATTTCCTTCTCCAGTGTCATATTCCGTATATTCTTTTTTTTTTGTATTATCTCTGTCTTTCTGATTCCATTTGCATTGAGAACGAAATGCACGGTTGCATCTTCCGAGCACAGAGTTTTACCCTTTCGTATGGGTCGCTCTAGTTTCTGACGGGCCTTGGGGATCATGACCATTTGATGCTGGAGTCTGTTCATCCAGGCCTACGGCAATGGTTGCTGAGACCAAGATAATACTGCGTTCCTCACTCCCGTCCTGCCTACCTTGTTGCTTGTGTCACAATGCCTTGAGGTAAGTTATATCAATTTGTCATACCTTCATAAAATTGATTGTTCTCATGTGTTCCCAAGAGTCTAGTAAAAAAAATCATCGTTTTTTTTTCTCTAAAATTTAACCAAAATTTTTATTGTTCATTATTTACAGAACAGTGATCTTGCATGTTTCGTGATCGCTAATGATAGTATAATAACAGAGGATAATATTCATTTTTTATTATGTTATTCTGATCCTTATAACATGTAGAAGAGGAAATAAATGTTCAATTAATAATCAATCCTTTTACTCCTTAAGTGATTTATAATATCCCCCCCCCCCTTATTTTCGCTAATTCAAAATATCTCCGTTACCATACGTCGGATCAAGTGTATAAAATCAATATTATTGTAAATTAAATTTACTATAAATATAGTTCTATTCATTTATTCTCTATCTTGAATATTAACCGAGATATTTGCATTTTTATTAAATTTGGACCGGTAACGGAAGGCTGAATTTCCCGCCAAAAGCGAGTTCGGCCCTTTGCCGTAACTGTTCGGTTCTCGTATGGAGATTTCTCTATTGTATAACTTCACGTGGGAAATCTGCTTAGTTTACGCAGCCCCTGCGTGACGGACTTTTAATATTATATTTTCGTTTCGTTAGTTTAAAGATAGGATTTGCTATTTTTAAAAAACGTAGGGGCATTTTCCACATAATTGGTTTACTCACTTGGCGTTTGAGCAAAATTCCCATAGTGGTTGCACCTAAATAAATAAAAGATAAATTTACTAATAAGCCATGTGAAAAGGTCTCTGACTGTTTATGTTTGTCTTGCGCATTCATAAATCAAATAAGTGAGGTTGTATGTTCAGTTCAACTGTCGCATATACAAATATTTGAGTACGGAAGTTAAAATATGTCGAAGTGAGTGTTTGTATTTCCGTGTGCAGTTAGCAATTGTGTTAGAGAGAATGTTTGTTCGGATAATGAGCTATGGGGTCTTTAAAGAAGGTGTAAAGAATTTAAAATGTGATCCATTATATGTTGTCGATTTTTTCTACAAATAAAAATTACTTGATTTTATCTAATGATTCTAAAATATATTCACTCAAATGAAGATCCACATACAATAGCCAAAATTATGTAAACTTATTTAGTTTATTTTTAATAAGATTTAATAATTTTTATTTATTTATTTTAGTTTTAATTTTAACAATTGAATATATATAATTTTTTTCGTGATTTATTAGTCACTATAGTTTTTAATTATCTCTTTACTTTATATGATATTAGCAGATTTCCCTTGTTATTGAGGTCGTACTCATGACGCGATTTTCGAAATTTTTCTTCAAATGTCCATCGATCCTACCCAGGAGATGACGAACATGAGGTCCGTTCAAAATTATTATTATTTTTTTAACGTCCACTTTTTGCAAATCAGGCTAATTGGGACGGGTTGTCTAAATGTTACCACCCTTTTCTAGCCATGGTGGGATTTTAGGATGTTATTTAATGAATTTCGTCACTAAATAATTTCCTTTGCCCAGGCGAGAATCGAACTCGCCACTCTAGGTTTACCATTTGAGATAAAGGTCAACGCTTTAACTCGCATGGCTAACCTGAGCCCCCAATTATATATATATATATATATATATATATATATATATATATATATATATATATATATATATATAAAATTGTAACCTCTCTCTGTACGTTGATTTTTTCTGGAAATTTCACTATACTTTTTCGTTTCACATGTCATAGACACCATAACTGCATTTTGTTTCTTTGGTGTATCTTTGTTGGACCAGTGGGAGGGGGGGGGTTTAGAGGGGGGGGTTTAGAGGGGGGATTTCTGAAAATTCGAAATATCTCCGTTATTATCCATCTGATCGAAAAATTGTATAAAATCATTCTTATTGCAAATTAAATGTACTATAAATATTGTTATATACATTTATTCTGTATCTTGAATATTAACGCAGATATTTGCATTTGTATGTTGTATGGTCGGCTATGTTCGGGACTTTCCCCGAGAGCTAGGGCGGCTGTTTCCGTAACTTTTCATCCCTCGTGATTAGGGAGATTCCCTAATACTACTGTTGTTATTAGGCAGATTTCTCTATTGTAAAACTTCACGTGGGAAATCTGCTTAGTAAACGCGTGACGGACTTTTTTTTTTTTGTTGATTTGTGCTATTTTTGTCTGTTTTGTGTTTTTTGTTTGTCTTGTTCTAATAGTAGTGTTCAATTTTTTCTGTTACTGTTTTCCATATTTTCATTTATATATGTTCATATCTGATTAGCACTATCGCCTCACAGGCGAATATCTCGACAATAAATAAATAAAATAATGTGAATTTCACTTTGAAGAATACTTTCATTTCTTGATTGGTAAAATTAGTCAAAAATAGCTATTTTGAAAATAGAATGATTAGGATGTATTGAAAGTGAATGTTTAAAAGGAAAAATAAAATATACAACTAATGTCGATTTAAGTAATGATATAAAATATCTCATGGCCTGGCTTTAAGCAATTATCGGGATTTACTTCATTGCTCAGGTTATTCTTAGTTGATAATGGCCAGTGTTATGTCAATAGTTAATAGAAAGCAACATCGCACGTCGATGTCATTAGCCTAAAACCGTGACACAAAAGATACCGACGGCACGACAAAGAAAGCGGCTGAGAAAAGGATAGAAAGTGTGCGAGCCGCCTCTGTGTCGCTGAGTCAATGAATTACCTAGGCTATGTCAATATATCAACGACCTCTAACATGAATAATTGAAAGACCTTTCTTCATTATAAAGCTACACTTTTTTTTTCTCTGTTGTGAGAGTTTTATCATTGAATTACATTGTATTGTATCTATTTACCTTTTAATTTAGATCCATTGCACTGCTCGTTTTGTATTAGCAGATTTCCCACAACGGAAATCTGCTATTGAGGTCGTATGTGGTATGAGATTTTCGAAAAATTTCTTCAAATGTCCATCGATCCTACCCAAGAGATGACGAAAATGAGGTCCGTTCAAAATTATATATATATTTGACTGTTAACGCTCTAGCGGACGAAATTTTTGTTTGATAGTTACCAAACTCGTTTTACGCAAGAAAACAGATCGAGTTCGTTAATGGCTGAAATCGGACCAGTGAGAGGGGGAGGTTTAAAGGGTGGGGGGATTTCGACAATTCACAAATATCTCCGTGTCCATACAGAATTCACTGTATTTTGGCTATTTTTTTTTACTCAACATACACACCTCACATAAAGCAAATCACAACAGTAATTCAGAGGCTGGATCAAGTAACATAACTGGTACAATTTTCGTCCTGTTCCTCATGAAAACACTCTTAACAGGGTAATAAAATTAATGTTAATGTTTGAGTCTGAGAGTTGGGGGAATTTTGTACACCTTATTATTCGTATATTTTTTAACTAGGGGCTTTAAGATACTTCTTTTCTGGTTTTTAATTTTTATAATGAGTAACAGTATGGTTTTTCAGTTGTAATAAAGTAGTCGATTGTCAAAATTGTATCACCTGGTCGAACCTTCAATCAATCTATTGTGACTAGTTTTAGAGTCACTTCTATATCAGCATTATAAGTCTTAGAATGTTGAAATTTTATATTTAGGACTATGGAAGTCTAGTTGTTCTTCTCTTTGATGAAAATCTTCAGGAGGGTAGAAAAGGGCGAGAATAAAATTTTCTAAATTTCTATCCACCAATTAGAGATACGGAAAATTCGATTAGTGACTTTTTGGGATTTCATAAAAAAATCTGTAAACTGTGTTCTATGAGATTCTTTGAACCGATGTATTGGGGCTTGTTGTATATGAGATTTGAAACAAAACAGTTTTATTATTCAATTTAATGGAAGTATTAGAAAGTCGTGCAGTCCACATCAGATATTTTGGGGTTAAAATGACCAGACTAGATTCTAATGAAATCATCTGATCTTGTTCATGATGAACTTATTAATGAAGGGCTTACTGTAAGGTAGCAAGTATCGATTTCCGTCTCTAGTGAAGTGATTTATTTTGTAAAGGCAGGTAGAGGGGGAATTCTCATTAGAAGGGCTGGAAGAAGCCGAAGCTGCGAAATACCGTATTTCCTGAGAAGTGGGCCCCATACACGGCGGGCCCTAACAATGAAAAAAACCAGTAAAAAGCAAGGCCGGGCCTTGGCCCGTGAATTATGGGGCCCAGGGGGGTAGGAAATCACTGCTTTGGCCGCTTATAACTCGAGGGAGAAAGGGGGGCAACTACTCGGCGCTAACCTCCATTCATCATTTCTCTGCATGGCGAGGGGATGCCCCATTCACTGAAATGTCCAAATCTTTTTTTCTTTATTTTCCATAGTTCTTCAGTCACACTACAAGTATTAGCAGATTTACCTAACGAGAAATCATTGGTGTTGTACTCAAAATGCGCTTTTCAAAATATTTTCTCAAATGTCAATCGATCCTTCTTAATAGATGACGAAAATGAGCACTGTTCAAAATTGTAATATGTAGAATAAATGAAAAGTCATTCAGTTTTAATACCCATTAAATAAAATGTGGTAATTGGACGAATTGAATTCTAAAATGGTTTTCCGTCGTAATATAAATATTTGGTTAACTAAGCTCTGTATTTTAATGGAATTGCTGTGATATTGTATTACGCCTAAGACATGTCACTGCCGGACAACCTCTTCCTTTTTATTCAGATTGTTGTCCCCCATTTCGATTTTATCAAGCTTAGTATATATATAGTCCCTCTACAGCAGGTGTGGGCAACCTTTGACATGCTGTGAGCCAAACTTTATTGTGCAAGTACGTTCTTGGGGCACTTTTGAAAGTAGTGTTCATAATTTTTAAAGATAGATATCAGACATGAAATTATAATACAATTTATTAAAATAACAAAAAACTGAAAAACAAATTGGCACAACATTATAATTAAATCGTAAAATTTGGAATTATTATAAACAACGATAGTTGAATAGCGATACCGAAATCAATGAGACACTTGAGTTTGAATTTAGGGAACTAATCCATCGATGTTTGGATTATTTCTACTGATACAAAGACGTCAGCCTTGTACAATGTTTTGATTTGTTAACTTTCGTCATTAAAAAGAATTGTTGGCGTTTAATAAGTACTGCCAAACGCACAAACCTCTCCTCATCTTCCTCATTTCGCGTAAATAGTGTAATATTTTAGATTAATTCAGTTTTTCAAAATGTCTCGCGGGCCGGTTGTTGCCCACATATGCTCTACAGTGTTCAAGAAAGGCAAGAAGCTGAACACTGCTGAGAGCCTATATATTAAACTTGATAAAATGGGGACAGCAATCTAAATAAGAAGGAAGAGGTAGCCATGCTGCACCATGTCAGTGATAATGCCCTCTTCAAGTTGTAGGGTAGGAGTGGCGGTTGCCAAGCAGCAATGGTACAAGCTAGTGCTCTCCAACGCTGTTCAAAGGTATCTACTCTGTATTCCCCTCTATCCTTTCTTTCGTTTTAGCAGATTTCCCATAAGGGAAATCAGCTATTGAGGTCGTACTCGTGACGCGATTTTCGAAAAATTTCTCCAAGTGTCCATCGATCCTACCCAGGAGATGACGAAAATAAGGCCTGTTCAAAATTTGATATATATATATATATATATATATATATGTCTATTAACGCTCTAGCGGTCGCAAGTTTTGTTTGAGCTTTACTAAACTCGATATTTAAACGTTTCAAGCAAAAAGACAGATCAAGCTCGTAAATGTCTGAAATCGGACCAGTGGGAGGGGGGTTTAGGGGGGAGGGGGTTTCGAAAATTCGAAATATCTACGTTATCATACGTCGAATCAAAAAATTGTATACAACTAGTATTATTGCAAATTAAATTTACTATAAATATTGTTCCATACAGTTATTCTCTATCTTGAATATTAACCGAGCTATCTGCATTTTTATTAAATGCGGACCGATAACGGACGAGTGAGTGTCCCGCCAAAAGCTATTTTGGCCGTTTCCGTAACTGTTCGGTTCTCGTATGGAAGTTTCTCTATTGTATAACTTCACGTAGGAAATCTGCTTAGTTTACGCAGCCCCTGCGTGACGGACGTTTTTTTTTTAGTTTAAAATAAATCAAAAGAAAAAGTACAATCTCAAAATTCATAAATGTAAATACCAAATTAGAACCAAAGGGGGTATTCTAAACAGAACATTTTCTCGGTATAACCAATACTACGAAGAAATTGATGAATATGTTCTTTCAACACGAACAACCCCCCCCCCCTTCTAGTTGAAAATTTGGATTCTCATATTCTATGTTGTACTTTGAGAAAACTCACACACAAAAGTAAAACAATTTCATGAAATTGCTCCTAGCCGTTTTTGAGTGTTTGAATTACAAACGGGTGGGTAGATAGGCAGACAGACAAGATTTTCTTATTTTCATGGCACAGTTTTAGAATGCTTTATATAGATATCTTAGTCTCTTAACTCTTATAATTACCAATTTTTGTTTTATATATAAGCGTTTTATTTTAAACTAAATTTCAATTTTGTTAACGGCTGAAATTGGACTGGAGTTTTAGCTAGGGGAATTTTGAAAATTCAAAATATCTTCGTTATAATACGTCGGATCTGAAATATGTTATAGGGCCAATCATGTTGGAAATTCAATTGTTTATAAGTGTTATTGTATGCGTATTTTCTTCATCATTAATATTAACCAAAATGTTTTCACTTTTTAGTTTTCAGCCAACCTCCACTGGGCAGAAGAGGTCAACTGCATGTCATAACAGCACGTGGGGAATTTGCTTGGTTTTCGCTGCCCTTGCGTGAAGGACCTTTTGTTATACAGAATGTTTTAAGTTCCCATTTTTTCCCAAGAAGGTTTTGAAATTCGAAGTGAAACTTCTCGCAGGTCTCGGACTTGGGGAATGAAGTGGCTTTTGGTGCTAATTTCGAATTCTTTAACTCTTCCAGCTCTTTTCCAGTGCACATGACTCTGCAATTTTCAATAGAAAGGCATATTTTTTTTATGAAATTCTCCCGCTACATAGACATTGAAAGTCAACAAATTTAAGTAAACAAGACTTAAAATAAGATGGAAATGAGATATTAAGTGTTGTCATTGATCTATGGGGACAGCAATTAGAGAAATACAATAGAAAGAACTTGCTGTCTCTCTCAAGAATATCTTTTTCTGTAAAATTGGGACGAGGATCAGAAAAGTGTCAAAATGAAAAGAAAAGGAAATTTTCAAAATGTTTAATCTTTAAAGCTTAAACATTCTGGAAATTCCTTTTCAGATATGACATACAGAAACAGAGAAGGAAGCAACAGAAGGGGAATGAAGTTAGAACAAGTAACTCAAAAGGTCCTGCCTGGAAAAGGTATTAGGAGAGACAAGAGAATACCAAACACAGCTGGAAGTCCATTAAGATTTCCAGAGACGAAAGTTGTCAAAAGAGCCGTAAGGTAATTTCGAAAGTATTTCCAGGAAGGAAGAGAAGCCGTGTTCGGATTTAAACAGATGTCATTCCAGTAGGGAGAAATGAGGGGATACCTTTAGGGTGAAACTTTTAAATAGAAGGTGATGCCATTCGGTTTAGAGGCATATCCTGGGAGGGACCTTAAATCGCAGGGTCCTGTAGGGCTATAAAGCCAACCACAAGAACCCACTTGGGCAACTTCTCCCGCACTAAATATGGCGGCAGAGACGTGGACACTTCACCAGCTCATAATCGGAAAAGTTGGAGAGCACTAACAGTGGCCACTCTCTGCAGTAAATCGCCAGCCGTACCAACTTTTCTATTTTCCTCGCCACTCGATGTAATTTATTTTTAGTAACAATGATATTTGCTACAAAATGTCTCCTAGACCTTTGGACATCAAATACCTCAATGGAAGTATCCGAAACTCACTTCATTTTAGCAGATTATTCTTGTGATAAATCATTAGTTGACGCTATTTTTAAAGCACCTTCACTCATCCTACATAACTAGGGACGAAATTGACGCCTTTTCATGTATATATAAAAGTTTGTCACGCAGGGACTGCGTTAACTAAGCAGATATCTCACTTGCGACACGTACTTGCAGTTATCTCAAGGCGTAAAAGTTCAATGAGAAAAAAATCCCTTATGTAAGCTTCATATAATATGCTTCATAATATAACAGCTTACTGTTAATATGACATGACTAAGAGTTGCGGTTTACTGAAAGGCGAAAATTTTAAAAATAGCGAAAAAACGTTCATTAAAACAACTATAGAACATTACATACACAATAAGATTGCTTTTATACAAATTTTTGATCCGGTGGTTAATTACGGCGATGTTAAGAATTTCCGATATTGGTCCCCTCTAAGGTTGCTTGTGTTTAAGTACAGGTTTATTGTAATGTTTGCACAATTGTTTGGGTATAATCACGGATCGATCTGGACTAAAAACGTAAACAACCTAATCCGGGAGACAGACGTATAAATCAGTACTGACTAACAGACAACTAACTCGGAACACCGACGGGCTTGAAGGCGGTGCCTTTGCATCGAAAGCGCTTGCCAGGTGAACTCGATTGGTATTCTTGCTCTCCGAGAGTTCAGGTAACTTCCACTCTTGCTAATTGGATTATCACATTAATCAATTACATCACGTACCTCATAATCTGTTTACTTTTATTGTTTTATATTGTTATAACTAAATTAGAAACAGACAAAACAAAGTGAGACAAAGTCATCTGAGATAAACTCCATAACTTGAGTAAGCCGCTTTATATATTCGTTTATCATTTGAATATTATTGATTACGGCTTTCTCTTACAGGTGTGAGTTTAACATTCAAGCCTTGCTTAATTATCAATCTCACTAATGGAGAAATAGAGAAAAGGAAAGTCCGCCACGCAGGGGCTGCGTAAACTAAGCAGATTTCCCACGTGAAGTTTCACAATAGAGAAATCTGCCTACAAATAACGGCAGTAGAAACGAATCTCTAAACCAATTAACGATGGTCGAACAGTTAGGTGGGACGAACAGTTACGGAAACCTCAATAGTTAATTTCCCTTAAGAGAAATCTGCTAAAAGAAGAAGAAGCTATATGTTGGTTCTATAAAGTGAAAATATGCGTATTTATCTCTTCTGCTGAGACATCTAACTTTCTTAGGAGACCCTTGAAAGTTTTACAAGCCTTGGGCATTAATTTCATTATTCAATATGAATTACGCATTCATACTTTTCAATCGAAAACTGAAAGAAATGTTTACTATTTACGTATTATGAGTTTAAAAAAAAAATAGCCTTACGAAAAATTAACTTTAATTCGTCAGATGTTAATCATTGATGAACGGTTCTATTTTTTACTCGGGGCATTTCTAATAAATGAAAAGGAAAATGATTTTAGTTATTATGGATTTAAAATATATGTCGATTGATTTATAAATTATTTACTTTTTATTTTTTAAGAATAGTTAAAGAACTAGAAAGGGGAGTTGGAGGAATGTAGTTTAACGCCCAATACTTGTAATTCGGCGCTTATCGTTACCACTCATCCAACATCATCATCGAATCTAGTAATCATCTTATCTACTTCTGCCGTTAACGACTCGCCTTCGTCCCAACGGTCTAAATCATCATGAATTTTTATCACTTTCGATATCTGTATCGCCACCCAACCCACGCCGACACTATTTTGGTTATCACCCAACCTCATTTCATCCCTGTACGACACCCATAAAAGTGTTCATTCTTACTACAATATGCCTCCTCCAAATACGACAGACTCAGTTTACATGGTCAATTTCAAAACTATTGTTCAAAGATGCAGCTACGCATCCGCTAAGTTTAACAAAATTCACCTGATATTGGCGATTCATCGTCATATTGCAATGATCAATGATACAACCCTAACAAAAGTTTAGAAATACCAATAATGGGAGCAAAAAAAAAGTACTCCGAGGTCCACAAGTAGACCAATTTCCAAGTGTGTGTTTATATATATATATATATATATATATATATATATATATATATATATAAATTGTAACCTCTGTCAGTACATTGATTTCTTTTTTTTTCGAAATTTCACGATACTTTTTCGTTTCACATGTCATAGGCACGAAATCTGCAATTTGTTTCTTTCGTGTATGTTTGTTTCTTAGTTACCTTTTCACTCATAAACGGCTGATCTAAATTTTATGAAACTTGGTATGTATATTACTACTAACCCAACTTAGACTTTAGGCTATATTAATATACTCTGAGATGAACAGGAGTGGGGGTTATAAGGAAAGCCTGAAATTAAAAATAGCAATATTCCGTTTCCTATTGGTTTTTCGGCAAATATGAACGTAACCAAAGTTGTTTATTTTGTTATTTAGAGTAACTTTTGTTATATACATTTTTTTCGTATACTTAATAATAAACGAGATATACGCTAAAACCTATAGTGGAAGTGAACAATTTTACCACTAACCCAACTTAGACTTCAGACTATATTGATTTTCTCTAAAAAGGAGTGGGGGTTATACGGGAGGCCTGAAATTAAGAATAGCGATATTTCGTGTCCTATTGGTTTTTCGGCAAATGCGCATAACAATAGTTGTTTATTTTGTTATTTAGAGTAACTTTTGTTAGATACACTTTCGTCATGTTTAAATGCGTTATACGCTAAAAACTATAGCAGGAGTCAACAATATTATTTGGCACAAAAGACTTAACCAAACTAAATAAAACTCGGGATGTGTATTAGTACTGACGCCTTAATTAGCATAAGCCTTACCAACATTTCTTGGGACTAGCAGGAGTGGGGGTTGTAAGGAGGTCTGAAATTGAATGTAGCAGTATTTCGATTTGAATTTGTTTTTTGGCAAATATGCACATGACAAAAATAGTTTATTTTTTTATTTGAAGTAACTTTTGCGATATTCACTTGTGTCTTATAACAAAGTATAAAAGAAATATACACTAAAACTTTAGCAGAAGCCAACAATTTTATTGGGCACTAACGATTGAACCGAACCTATCAAAACTCGGTATGCATTAATTCTTCCATGATTATAAGTTATATTAAAATATTTAGGTTCGAACGTGAGTGGGGGTTATAAGGAAGGCCTGAAATAAAAATACACGATATTTCATTGTCTATTTGTTTTTCGACAAACGTGCACATAACAAAAGTTGTTTACTTTGTTATTTAGAGTAACTTTTGTTTTATACTTTTTTTTTCTTTTTTTTATGAAGCAAGTAACTTGCGTAGAAATATTGATATGCTCATCAACCCATTCCAATATGAACTACCAGGTGCCTAACATGGAAAAATTAATTCAAATCTATGTTAATATTTTGACCTTAATAATTCAAAGCTATGCATAATGCACAGGAGAAGGGAAATATGACAATATGAAGGGCAGTGAAGTCTTACATAAAAATTTATTTTATTATTAAAAAATTCACAGCAACAACGGGTATTGACCCTAAACACTGGAACGGGTAAATGTCAAAATATTGTGGAAAGTAAAGCCTTGCTAAAAAAATACCACTAATGAATCAGCATCTAATGAATTCCCGGGCGAAGCCGGGTATCTGAGCTAGTATATATATATATATATATGTATATATATATATATATATATATATATATATATATATATACTCGTATATAAACACACACCCACACCCTGTTGCGTTCCAACAGCATACTTTTAGGCATAGTTAATGACGTATTTAAGAAGTACGAAGTAAACGAAAGTAACCCTGCAGGACCAATGGCGCCAGGAATGGTTTATGCGTCACTAATCTGGAACCTATATGAGTCTGGACCCTTTTCCTTTGTACTCGTCAAAGGCCTATAATGCGGTCCAGCTTACCAGGCAGCTAGTTTTCAGTTTTCTTACTAGTCAATAACAGTGCAATCAGTGCCGATTTAGTAAATAGTGCATTTAATTTCAGTACGGTATAGTGTTTATGTGAAGATCAGTGGAGTGCCGAGTTTTGTGAACTTCTGTGACCGTGAGTTATTGTATTGTGCAATAATTATTGAAGTAACTAGTACGTATTGTGTGTAGCAGTGAAGCATCAAAAGCCGATCTCATATCTTCCGTTACCCCCTCACACTTGATTAAAATGCAAATATCTCGGTTAATATTTATTATCAAATAATAACTGCATACAGGGGGCTCAGGTTGACCGTGCGAGTTAAGGCGTTGGTCTTAATCTCGCGTGGTAGGTCTAGAGTGGTGGGTTCGATTCCCGCCCTGGGCAGTAGAAATTTATTTAGTGACGGACTCATTAAATAAAGTCCTTAGGCCCACCCTGGCTAGAAATGGGTGGTAACCTGTAGATAACCCGCCTCGATTAGGCATTGTACCATAAAGTGGACGTAAAGAATAATAAAAAAATGTATATAACAATATTTATAGTAAATTTAATTTTGAAATAAGATTGGCTCTATACAATATTTCGATCTGACGTGTAGTAGCGGAGGTATTTGGTTTTTTCGAAAATTCCCCTCCCTCTTAACTCCCCTCCCACTCGTCCGACATCAGCCATTATCGATCTTTCTTTTTGCATAAAACGAATAAATATTTATATTTTTTATTTTATCTGTTTTATGTAGTTAAAGTTAAAAGAATTTTATTATCTAAAATATTAACAAATAATAATTTACAATAGAAGTAAATACAATTTTTCAAGCTTATTGGCTTTTTTAAATATTCCAAATTACTTATATCTATTTTTATTCTAATATCTAAATGTATAATAAGGGAAAAAAATACAAAAAAGAAAAAACCCAAATACAGAAATAAATAAAAATTCTCAATTACAGAACGGTTAAAAGTAATACAGAAGAGCTATAGAAGAACTATAAAGATACACAGAAGAATATAAATTTGTACAGAAAAAAATAAAAGCTCTTCAGAGAAATCAAAATGTTATGTGCTTAAGTCTCTTATATTTGTAATTCTTGTAATTTAAACTACTATAACTATAATTAACTATATCAGCAATGTGCTGGTACTTACTATTTTGACATGCATCGAAAAAGTGTTCTGCTAACTTAGTTATGTACTCATTTATTGTGGGAATGTCAAGAATTTCATGCATGTGCATGACAGGAGTCCATCGTGGGAATGAACCAATAAATCTTAAACATTTATTTTGAGCCACTTGTAATTTACGCTTATTAGTTTCGCATGTCATTGACCAAATAGGACAGGCATAAAATAAAACAGGCCTTATATATAAGTAGTAAACAAGTTTTTTGTTAGTTATACTTAACCCTGAATTTCTGTTTAATACAGAAAATAAGGATTGTAGTATTCCAATAGCTTTATTACACTGAGTATTGATTTGGTTAGTTTAGGTAAGTTTAGAGTCTAATATGACTCCAAGATATTTCACATTCTTTGACCAAGGGATGGGATTGCCTAGCATTTTAACTTCAGGGTACACTCGAGGTCTCCTCCTTGTAAAAAGAATAACCTCTGTTATTTGAGAATTCAATCTTATTTTCTACTTGTTACAATACTTAATACATTGTGTCAATGCTATGGTGAGATGGTTGGCAATAGTGTCAACTCGGAAACTTGAAATTATAAATGCTTTATCGTCAGCAAACAGGGCTTTCAGGAATTTAGTTTTAAGATAGTTTACATTATTAAAAAATATTATGAATAGTATTGGACCAAGTACTGATCCTTGTGGGACACCTGCAAGAATTTGTAAAAGGTTAGATCTTGAGCCACCAGTAGTAACATAAAAAGATCTGTTAGTAAGATAACTATTGATTAAGATAATCAAATATCTTGGAAAGTTATATTGAATCATTTTATATATCAAGCCATTATGCCATACACAATCAAAGGCTTTTTCAACATCTACCAGAGCCATGCCTGTATGTTTATTCAAGTTGAAATTATGGAGGATCAAGTCAGTTATCCTGGCCAATTGGGTTGTTGTTGAATGCTGATTTCGAAAGCCATGTTGGTTGTTGGAGATCAGATTGTTTTCTTCCAAGAAATATATTATATTAGATTTGATTACCTTTTCAACTACCTTGCTGAGGCAATTTAGCAATGAAATATATCGATAGCTACCTGGGAGGGTGGGATTTTTCCCTGGCTTGGGAAGAACAATAACTCTTGCCGTTTTCCATTCGTCTGGAAAGTGGGCATACATTAAGATATGATTAATGATTTTAGTTAAGTGGATTATAGCTTTACGAGACAGATTCTTTAAGAGTAGGTTGTGTATACCTTCACTGCCAGGCGACTTATTGCTTTTAAGTTTCGAAATGAATTTTGCAACCTTCTTAGGTTTTGTTAATGTTGCATCAATGTGTTTTTTAAAGGGCTGCTTTAGAAATACCTTGTTACTCCGTATTACTTTCCTTGTAAAAGATGGAACACCTAGGTCAGAGTTAAGTGTGAATGTGCGATATAGATTCTCAGCCAATAGTTGAGCTTTGTCACTGTCAGAGCAAGCAAGAGCATGAAGGGGTGCATCATTAGGGGTAAACCTAGTATCTTTCAATAATGGAGGAATACTGTTTGATTTAGGTTTGATTTTCTTTATCAACTGATAGAGAGAGAGCCATTATTGCTAGAGAGGTTGGAAAGCTTTTTGCTCCATTTCATATTTTTATGAACTTTTAAAATGTAAGAAATCTGACTCAAGAAGAACGTGTTTTATGTAGTTTTATTGTTAAATTGACTGTATTCTACAATATTGATCATGCTAGTGTTAAGATTGTTATTTTTAAGATTTTTTCATTCATCATTATGATGGCGGTTGGTCTCTGAAAGTGCACTGTGTGTATTAATGTATTTGTGAAGGACATGACTTTTCATTGATTCCGATCAATTGGTTCTTCTACCGTCATAACATATCTTATTCTTTAAACATATGCTATCATATCTCGAGGGCTTTAGATCGCTCATAAAATAAATATTCATGCCAATTTATTAGGTAATAAACTAATAATTATATATATAAAAAGTTGGCATTATGTTCACTGGTGGTATGGATGTATATATAGCTTACGTAGGTTGAGGGTGATAAAGGCTGAGAGATAATGTCGGTATGATGGGGATGAGATCATGATAAAATCATTATGCAAACAGTGTGGATTATGACGGAAGGTATAAGTAATGGGGGTCGTTGTAGAGGGGTGTACTATCTTAACAAGCCCCCTTTTATAAACACTTGCAAAGTTTCATACTCCACTTACATAGCTAAGCAGGCCCAAATCCAAGCAAGGGCCTTCTGTATTATATCAATACCAACCTCTGCCTTATCAGCGCATTTCCTACTCCTTTCAACATCCTACGACTACAGTTTTAAATTAGTGTGAATGAAAAGCAGTTTTCTGAAATTTTGGAGGATATTTACAGTCAACTTGACATAAAGAACCAGTAGGGGTTGTTTTGTGAAGGTTATTCTTTACCTATGGGAGATAAAAAAAAGTCCGTCACGCAGGGGCTGCGTAAACTAAGCAGATTTCCCACGTTTTACAATAGAGAGATTTCACGAAAGTCGAGCAGTTAAGGAAACGGCCGAACTAGCTTTTGGCTGGAAATTCAGCCGTTAGTTAGCCGCCCAGATTTAATAAAAATGCAAATATCTCGGTTAATATTCAAGATAGAGAATAAATGTATATAACAATATGTATAGCAAATTTAATTTGCAATAAGATTGATTTTGTTCAATTCTTCGATCCGACGTATAGTAACGGAGATATTTTGAATTTTCGAAAATCCTCCCCTCTAAACCCCCCCTCCCACTGGTTCGTTTACAGCCATTACCGAACTTGATCTCTCTTTTTGCATAAAACGGCTAAATGTCGAGTTTGGTAACGATCAAACAAACATTGCGACCGCTAGAGCGTTAACAGACATATATATACAGTTTTGAACGGGCCTCATTTTCGTCATCTACTAGGTAGGATCGATGGACATTTGAAGAAAAATTGCAAAAATTCCGTCATGAGTAGAATCTCAATAGCTGATTTCCCTTAAGGGAAATCTGCTAACAATAAACAGTAGTTTAGAAAGCCAATATTTTAGCTGGTACATAAACTTTGCAGAAGCCATTTATAAAACAAATGTAGTAATCATACTGAATTTAGTACTAGTGATCTCTTGTGTCATTAACAATTACCCCTAAATAAATTATGCTTACATTTGGGGGTGAGTAAATCTAATGGATGCGAATAACAACTAAATATATACATAACAAGTGATACCAGAAAACATATTAAGTTTTACGAACTAGATATTCCACACACATTGACAAACTTAAGAAATGTTATGGAAATTTCATAATGAGTAGAGCATCAACCCTCTAAAAATGCGTTTAAAATTAATGCTAGACAATAATAATCAATTATGGGGGAGTAAAATAATAAAAAATAAGCGGAAGTTACTACTATAAGCAATCTTAAATATTATTTAATAAAATATTAAAACTATTTTTTTTAACGCAATAACAAGATGTGGGATCTGAATCAAGGAACATTGGGAATAAAAACTCTTATTTTCTTTACTTTAGACTACAATTAGAATAAATTATTGACTTACAGCAAAATAACTGTAATAATTTTTAGAACAACTAAGTAATAAATAAAATGACATACTGCAATGCTATTATTAAATCGAATATCATATATTCATCAATACAAATTTATCGGAAACTGATTATAAATTGTAAACGAATAATAATACTCACCGCAAAGCATGCTAATGTACTTTTCAAAGCTAAAGCCTCACCTACAACAGAAAACATAAAACAAGATTAAAAACCTCTCTGGGCGCAATCTTAAGAACAGTTTCATCCTAGCCAAACTGAACAAAATATATTAATAAAACAGAAATAATAATAATATTTACCTAGAAGGTTACAATATATATATATATATATATATATATATATATATATATATACAGAACACAGGCACGCACACGCACACACACACAGACTTCTCCCGTGTATTACTTCCCGTTACCCAGACGGGAATCGAATAGATCACTGTTGTTACCTAGTCAATTAAGACCAAAGCTTTAGCTATATGGACTAAGTACTTATGTATATTATTCATATGGTAATTGGAGAGAGGAAGAACAAAAATCTGAATCTCGATCTGAAATGAAAATGCTCTTAAATGCGTTTTACACAATTGAACATGTTATATTGGGACTGAATAATGTTTGGTTTGTATTTGCAAACAGTCCACCAAATAATAACATTTTTTATTTCATTGGCCTTATTCAAAAATAACAAGTGACATTATGCATGAGATAACTGATTAAAAATAAGCATGTCAAAGTATAATTAAAAATTTAATTTCAAGCATGTATTTCTAAAGTAAACATTCTCTGCATACCAATTTAAATACCTCTTGTTTATTTAAAGTTTAAATTACAAATAAATTTCATCAGGCGTTATTTATTTATTCTTTTTTTAAAAAAAAAATGATAAAAAAATCCAGCCAAAATAATCACGAGTAATATTGTTTGTCGCACAATAGAGTAACAAGAATGTTTGATGTATGAAAAGTAAAAAGACATTGTAGAAGCAAACAATTAAAAGCACAAAGAGATGTAGGCTGGAAACTGAAACGAAAAGCAGATTAAAAAAGAACATTCTTTGTCCGCTTTTTTACCATAGTCCGTAAATATTGTTAATCCCTTAAAGCCCTTCCGAATTTACTTAGTCTGTCAGTGAACTTCTAACAGTTCCTTTGATTACATCAAACATTGTGACGAAGTCTAACTGAAAACAGTGCCACTCAATCAGTCGCTTTGAGCCACACTCTTTCCGTGTTTTCGTTTGCGTATATCAAACAGTTCTTCCAACAGCCTGACATACCACCTTCCATTGTTGGCTCAATCAAAGTGCTATACTTAATAGAAGTTTATTCAATCAATAATTTCTGTTATAAGATGTATTTATAATGGAAAAAAACTTCTCTTTCATTTTAAAGTCTATTCATTCCGTTTACGTGTTACTGTTTCGTCAAGAGGCCCGATGACTTTTAGCAGATATTCCTAAAGGGAAATCGGCAATTGAGGTCGTGCTCATGGTGCGATTTTCGAATTTTTTTTCCAAATGTCCATCGATCCTACATAGTAGATGACGAAAATGTGGTTCGTTCAATATATATCTATATATATATATATAGATATATATATATATATATATATATATATATGTTACCGCTCTAGTAGTAGCAATTTTTGTTTTATCTTTGCCAAACTTTATATCTAATCGTCTTATATAAAAAGAAAGATCAAGTTCGTGGGGGGTTTAATTAAAGGGGGAGAAATTCGAGTGTACTTAACCCTTTAACAGCTCCAGACGAGATATCTCGTCGGAGGGAGACGAACCCCACCAGCTCCAGACGAGATATCTCGTCGGAGGGAGACGAACCCCACCAGCTCCAGACGAGATATCTCGTCGGGGGGAGACGAACCCCACCAGCTCCAGACGAGATATCTCGTCGGGGGGAGACGAACCCCACCAGCTCCAGACGAGATATCTCGTCGGAGGGAGACGAACCCCACCAGCTCCAGACGAGATATCTCGTCGGAGGGAGACGAACCCCACCAGCTCCAGACGAGATATCTCGTCGGAGGGAGACGAACCCCACCAGCTCCAGACGAGATATCTCGTCGGAGGGAGACGAACCACACCAGCTCCAGACGAGATATCTCGTCGGAGGGAGACGAACCCCACCAGCTCCAGACGAGATATCTCGTCGGAGGGAGACGAACCCCACCAGCTCCAGACGAGATATCTCGTCGGAGGGAGACGAACCCCACCAGCTCCAGACGAGATATCTCGTCGGAGGGAGACGAACCCCACCAGCTCCAGACGAGATATCTCGTCGGAGGGAGACGAACCCCACCTGCTCCAGACGAGATATCTCGTCGGAGGGAGACGAACCCCACCAGCTCCAGACGAGATATCTCGTCGGAGGGAGACGAACCCCACCAGCTCCAGACGAGATATCTCGTCGGAGGGAGACGAACCCCACCAGCTCCAGACGAGATATCTCGTCGGAGGGAGACGAACCCCACCAGCTCCAGACGAGATAACTCGTCGCCGCCTGCCCGCTACCCCCTCGCGCAGGACGAGATATCTCGTCACCGTTTTCCCACTGTTTTACCGCTCCCTGCTCCATACAATATAACTCGCCCCGACTGTGGTACATCCTAGCGGATCCTCGAAGAGTTAATAAATATTTCTAGCGGCCGCTAGGCTGCAGGGCTGTCTCTATAGGGAAATATTTGTACCGATCCCGTAACTGTGGAATCTTTGGGTTTTCCAAGGAGGGAAACCCAACCCACCCCTTTTCTACCTGCTATTGTATATTGGTAAATAATTAAAATATAACTTCAAATTAAAAAAAAAAAAAGGTAAATTATTAAAATATTACTTCAAATAAAAAAATTATATATAAGATTATAAAATTATTACAGTCATTATTTCCTTCATAAATCACGTAATCTTTCATTACAATAGCATTTTAATTTATTGAAATAATGATATACGTATTACAGAATCATACAAAGATAATAAAAAGTCCGTCACGCAGGGGCTGCGTAAAATAAGCAGATTTACCTCGTGAAGTTTAGTAATAGATAAATATACATACTGCTAACACAACACCGTGAATAAATACAAACGGAAATAAGAAATGTTTCATCCAATTTCAATAGCCTGCCGACAGGAAGCGTTAGGTTAGAAATGTAAACAAACGGGTCCCGCCTCACACCGGAAAGAAAAGCAATTACTGAAATATATCAGAATATAACACATTAATTTTATTGAGAACTATTTACTATATCTAGTACTGTAATTAATAATGAGTCAGAATAATTGTTATCTCAATCAATAAAATTTTAGTAGTCCAAAACTTTAAGATGGGGGGGGGGGATTCACCAGTGCATATTTGCATGTATCTCGTATAATAAAGGTCTCTTGAATACAATTTTTGTTATTTAAACTTCCAATAATGTGATTTATTATGTATCAGAGTATTGTTTACGTAACATGAGTAGAAGTGGTGGTTTGGTGAAAACTGAAAAATGCAAATATCTCGGTTAATATTCAAGATAGAGAATAAATGTATATAACAATATTTATAGTAAATTTAATTTGTAATAAGATTGATTCTGTATAATATTTAGATCCGACGCATAGTAACGGAGATATTTCGAATTTTCGAAAATCCTCCCCTGTAAACCCCCCCTCCCACTGGTCCGATTTCAGCCGTTAACGAACTTGATCTTTCTTTTTACATAAAACGCTTAAATATGAAGTTTGGTAAGGATTAAACAAAAATTGCGACCGCTAGAGCGGTAACAGACAAATATATAGATAGATAGATATATATATATATATATATATATATATATATATATATATATATATATATATAGATATATATATATACAGTTTTGAACGGACCTCATTTTCGTCATCTACTAGGTAGGATAGATGGACATTTGAAGAAAAATGTGGAAAATTCCGTCATGAGTACAACCTCAATAGCTGATTTCCCTTAAGGGAAATCTGCTAAAATAGTCGAAAAAGGGAGTGAGGTATTGAAGGATGCAGCTCCTGAGACTTAGCTTGGGAGGGTGATAGCCGGCTGGCCCTCCTCAGCTACTGGCTGCAAATCTCCGCCCGCCTCTTTAGCTGTTAAAGGGTTAATATCTCTTGAAGCGCTGGGTCGAAAAATTTATAGAACCAATCTTCTTGCAAATGCAATGTTCTATAAATGTGTTGCGATCTGGCTGCGGCAATAAGAGTGGAAGCTGAAAGAGATGAAAAATCCCACAACCAAATCACTAACAAGAATCTAGGAAGGGCCCACCAACAATTGACTATAGTGAAAATTCAAATATGTATAAATTTATTTATAATAAAAATATTCACCAATAATAATTATTAATCAAAGTGAAGAGGTACCTTTTAATACTATAATGGGGGACACTTATTTGTACTTATGCTATATTACAATTAAAGACTTAGCTTTTTAATAGAAATGCAGACATAGCCGTGAGAGATAGTGCAGGCTAGAAGTAGTCTGGCTCAGGCAGGCCGGAACAAGCTGAAAGTAAGCGAGGTCTCTCCAACAAGGGTCTCCCCTAGAGGATGCCGAATATGACTGATTTTAATCCGTCCTGTCGGGGTCCTTATATAGGGCTAATCCTGTGGTGAACTTTAAACTGCCGATCGAAATACGCTCAAAAAGTGCATTTAACGAGAATTTATTAAGGAAATTCATCCGTATTATTAATTAGTGTTTCGACGTTAGGAGCTGTGAAGGTTATTATAAAAATCCATCGGCGTTATCTACGAAAATGCTAGAGCACATGGTGACTTAACTCCAAATTGGATATAACTCTTATTTAAAGGTAAAAACTATAAATTAAAGCATTCATAAAAAGTAATCTTAATGTGCTCTGTGCTGGGAATACTCAAAACATAAAATATATGATCATTTATAATGGGCTTATGTAATGCAATAATAATTTTATTACAAATGTTGTTTTGTACATTTTTTCACTATCTTGATTATTAACCGAGATATTTGCATTTTTTAGTTCTTAGTCGTTTGAAAAACCCCAATCCTACACATCTCATAGAAACAATATGCTATCATGTTATGAAGCACTTTATTTGAAGCCTAAATACCAAAGATCATTCTCATTGGACGTTTAAGTTTTGAGATAAATGAGAATAGTTAACGCACGTGGGAAATCTGCTTAGTTAACGCAGCACCTGCTTGACGGACTTTATTTTTTGCTTGAACATTATACAGGTATACCTTCATTTACTGGTTCATATACATTTCAGGTTAGGTGATTAGGGTTAAATATATTTAGAATAAAGAAGTCACTATGCTCTAGTTGATGAGAAGATGAAATAGAAGTTGGTTCATATTCAGTCTGTTTAATATCTCTTGTTCTTTTACCAATAAGATACACTTTTACCTGCTTGATTACTCTGTCATTGTGATTGAGTTTGCTCAACAAAGGAACGATTCTCCGAAATAACGGAATAGGAAAAGGTCTTAAATCTCAGACAAGGTTTCCTTTTTTTTTCTTCCCCCCCCCCCTTTGAGCTAATTTTAATTTTTCCTCTTGTGCATTTGTCACAACATGACGAAGTTTAATACACCATTTTTTCCAAGAAAAACGGACGGTAAGAGGTAGACATCAGGAAGAAAACACAAAAACAGGCCTTCCTTCCCGCAAACAGTGCTTGTTGACTTGTTGAAGAAGGAAGCCTCTTTTTTTTTTTTTTTTTTTTTTCTTCTTGAAAATATATATTTTTCATTAAGTAATCTGTGTCTCGAAAAATACCTCTTTCCAACCAGAGCAAGGCATTACAAAGAGAAATGAACATATATTGAGCTGAGGTATTTCCTTTTCAAGATTGAACTTGAATGAATATTTAATTACTAGATTAATTATTTCTTAAGTAGGAAAACTATTGAACGAGGGTCTCCAGTGCTTTACCCATTACACCGAGTCCTGATTCGTATCTTGAAGCCTAACTGCACAGTCATAGCCTCTAGAACGGAGTTTATGAGTTTTGACCAGAGACCAGAGTTCGATTCCCGCCTGGGATTATAGGAATTTATGTGGTGACGAAGTCATTAAATAAAATCCTTATTCCCACCCTGCCTAGAAAAGGGTGGTAATCTGTAGATAACCCTTAGTAATTAGCCCTATATATATATATATATATATATATATATATATATATATATGTAAAGTGAAGGTTAATAAATAAATAAACTAAAAAAAATAGAAATAGTTAACTATATTAGACACTACTCGTAATAGTGGCGCAGTCGAACCACGAAAGACGTACAGGTAATTGCAACGTGACCGATTCGAATCCCAGTAGATAATATACATTTTTTTCTCAATAATAAATATCTAATTATTTACAGGATCTTTTCTCATTACTCGTCCATGAAGCATAAAAATTTCTAAATAAACATATCCATTTTTTTAGAATTCATGGATTGGGTGAAAATAAGAAAGCATAATTTTCAGCCTATTTTAGCATCATTTAAAAACGTACGAAGCTAAGCGAAGTTTTTCCGTCACTTTTAGCAAATTATAAGTAGCTCAACAACAACTTTGCCTGCAAAGAACACGTTCAAAATGACCCGTATACGAATTGTATAGCTATTTCGAAAATCATTAGTACATCACTTATAGCAAAAAATTGAAGGATTTGTCTGACTTGTGGCTCATAAACCCACTGCATTTACTTTTATATCTTATCTTTTGCCTGATAACAACAATTTCAAAGGTAACATTATACCGTGGCTTGAGCTCAGTCCGTCTCTTGACCTCTAATATTCAATGTCGAGGGCTGTTTCCATACATCATTCAGATAAGTCTATTTATTTTTAGGTTTTCAAAAACAGATTTATTTTGTTTCTTACATATTTAATTTATACTTATCAAAATTTTATTTTATTTTCTGTTCAAATAACATTTGTAGACATTTACCTTTGTTTCATATATTTGGCTTTACTCCAATGTATTATTAAAATGATCTTCTGAGAATGATAGCCTCGTTGCGAAGCTCGCCAAAATAAATATGAAATATATAAACATTTTGTTCTAAATGAGTATTAGAAACAAAAGATAATTAAGTAATTATATTTTTACAAGTGTTTTATGCTCATCCCTTCAATGAAACTCAGTGTTTAAACTAATTAAGTCGAAATTGTTTTTGTTAGCTGCTGTGTAAACCCCACCGACATTTATGTATTTTATATAACGTTATATAGTGTTATGCTGTTTTGCATATGTTTGCTTTTGTTTGAGTGATTTAAATTAATGTTTTTATTATTAATTATACATTAATTTAATTACGCGCCTTAATTTGCCTCCTTTTAGAATACTTTCCATAAATGGTAAATCTGCCTGTCTGACACCCTCCCACCCCTCTTTGCCTGACACTGCCATTCCGATGTCTTGGTGAAATCTTTGTTCCCAGAAAAGGGTTTTCCATTTCCCCTGTGTAAAGTTGATATTGCTTTTTTATTTTTAACCACAAACCACATTCAATAGTAAGCGTTTGAGCCTGAAAGGCTAGTTACCGTGCCCGACATGTTGGTAAAGTTGTTCTTCAGTTTCTTCTGCAAACATGTGATTCTGAGGCACCGTGTTTGAGGAGTTGGCTACCAGAGATGAGTTGATCGCGTTAGTCGCTACGTGTACATTTGCCACAGTTGGATATCCCTTCGAAACACTCAAAGCCTTTATATTAAAGTTGTTTTGGTTTTCGTTTGGCATTGTAAGCCGTAGCTTCTCCCGAAGGTATTTCTGATCAGTGTTTTACGTACAACCTCCGTTTTCCAAAGAGGACCAGGAATGAGACGTCTCCAGTAGACTGATGAGCTCCACTATAACAAGGAATCAATGGTCAGTTCCATTGGGGCCAAATGCCTGAGGAGATGATCTAAAAGATGATTAGTAGTTAGGAATCCGTATGGGGCTGCCAGAAATATGTAACTGATGGACTCCCACTACACACAAACACCGCGACACTAGTGCGCTCTGGCAACTAACTCGTGGACTAATTCTCTACTTTGGAGGCTAGTAATAGATTTTTCCAAGCATTAGTCCCTCACGAGCATCGTCTCTACTACCCTTAGTTATATAATTCCTACTGGCGTTATACTAAATAGAGGCTCATGAGTCGCTCCCATATGGATGCTATCAGTAAAAGTCCGTCACGCAGGAGCTGCGTAAACTAAGCAGATTTCCGACGTGAAGTTTTACAATAGAGAAATTTCACGAGAGCCGAACAGTTAAGGAAACGGCCGACCTAGCTTTTGGGGGAAAACTCACTCATCCGTTATCCACCTAGATTTAATAAAAATTCAAATATCTCGGTTAATATTTAAGATAGAGAATAGAATGAATATAACAATATTTATTGTAAATTTAATTTGCAATAAGATTGATTCTATACAATTTTTCGATCCGACGTATAGTAACGGAAATATTTCAAATTTTCGAAAATCCTCCCCTCTAACCCCCCTCCCTCCCACAGGTCCGATTTCAGCCGTTAACGAACTTGATCTTTCTTTTTACATAAAACGACTAAATATCGAGATCGAACATAAATTGCGACCGCTAAAGCGGCAACAGACATATATATAAGCAGATTTGAAGGGACCTCATTTTCGTCATCTCGTAGTTAGGATCGATGGACATTTGAAGAAAATTGTCAAAAATGTCCTCATGATCCTTAAGGAAAATCTGCTAAAAGTGATGTAGTGAAGATTTTCTTAGTCCTAATTCCTCAGCCGTTCTGAGAATACATTATGATTTGATTAGAGCTAACTTTGGACGATATTATGGGAACCCGTTTACTTCTCGAAGAAGACATTGCACCACCTTCAGTTCAGGAATTCAGCCACCGTATAAAACGGACGGGGCGAGCAATCTTCTTTTAGACGTTTCTTAGCCACTGTGTTTGGTATTCCCACTATTGGTGTCCTAGAAGTGTAAATGCACTGAGATGTGGGGTAAGCGAAGCAGTACTAACCGAAAGCAATGAAGTCTGTCCGCCAGTCTTACGTGGCCCGAATACTCAACCACTGCAATTCCCAGTCGGACATTTTTAAAGGAAAGGTTCCACACCAGAACAACGGTTCCTTACTAGTCAACCTGCTTGATATTCTTAATCTAACCAAAGTGCATATTCTAATTTCATACAGTTTAATCGGAACTGGTAAAAAAGGAAATGTTTAAATTTACATTTTATTGAAGTTACGTTAGGGCCGACGATATTATCTATCTATCCTTTGACAATATGGCTCTTGGATATCCAAAAGTGAATGCGGTGGCCTCTAGTTGGCCATCTTCATGGTTTTGGTAAACCTAGAGTGGTGGTTCTGATTCCCAAACGGGCACTAGGAATATATTTAGTAACAAACCTATTAAATAAAATCCTTAGTCCCACCGTGCCTACAAAAGGGTGGTAGTTTGCAGATCAACTGTCCTGACTTGCTGTAGTTGAATAAAGTTAACGTAAATAAATCGTAACGTCAAGCAGGGGCTGCGTAAAATAAGCAGATTTCCCAATGGAAGGTTTCAACAGATAAATCTACATACTGGTAACACCACCGCGAATGTTAAGGAAATAATTACAAACGGTGATAAGTAATCATTCAGTCAATTTACAAGTTAATAATATCTACAAAGGAAAGCGTCTGAATTGTTAACAAACAGGGCAGCCAACTTCGCAGCGCTGAATAGATAAAATTATTCAACACCGGAAAAGATGAACAATTAATTTAATATATCTAAATACAGCAGATTATGTTCGTTGAAAACTATTTACTATAGCTACTGGAGTAATTTGATATGAATCAGAATAATTTCTATCTCAATCACTCAGATTATAGTAATCCAAAAACCAAAGAAGGGGGAGAGGTGGCATCAGAACGAAATTGTTTGTATCTCGTATAATAAAGCTATCATGAAAACAGTATTTGGTATTTAACCTTGTAATGAAGTGGTTCATGATACAACAGCTTATTATTAATATGAAACTAATAGGAGTTACACAGTAGTAGGGGGTTTACTGAAAGCATAAAACTATAAAATTCCTATATCTCGGGTTATACTCATTATACGGAAAATATGTACAAAATAATATTTATAGGAAATTTAATTTGCAATAAGATTTTTTCTATACAATTTTTTGATCCGATGTATAGTAACAGAGATATTTCGATATATATATATATATATACAGTTTTGAACATGGACCTCATTTTCGTCATCTTCTAGGTAGAATCGATGGATATTTGAAGAAACATTTTGAAAATCGAGACATGAGTACGACCTCAATAGCTGATTTCCCTTAAGGAAAATCTGCTAAAAACAAACAAACCTAAAGACGTAAGTTCCATTCTCACCTGGTTAATAAGAATTAATTGCATCAAGTATACTTTAATAAATAGCAAAAGGAAATATGGTTTAGTTACGAATGAGTAAAGAAAATTTTAAATTTGTGGGTAAAAATTCTGAAGCCAAATTCATTCGAAAATGTAGAGATATTTTGGGGTGGTAGATGGTCCGACTTCAGGTCAACATAAAAAATTATCGGTCAAGCATACCAGACACCGGGTCTTACCTGTGCCACGGCATTAGTAATGTACTGGTAGTCTAGTGAATAAATCTATCCGACTGCCGCCAGTAATAAGCGCAACATTGCCTTTCCAAGATACAAGATTTCTGGTGGTTAAAAATCCTGATAAAAGATCTCAGTATGAGTACCACCGAAGCGAGTACAAACGCATGCATATGGAAAAATAAACATTTTATCTAAACCTCAATTTTTTGGTTTTCAAGTTTTCACTCACCCGTAAAAAGTCACGTGTAACAACTAATATTTTATCGAAAACTTAATAATTTCAAATTTCTTTTATTCAATTTATATACCAATTTTATTTTAATTATTGATTTACTTATTTATTTATTGAATATTTAAATATTTTATTAATGATTTCCCTATTGTCCAATGCCAATAGTTTTGAGTTCAGTTTTGCACCTAGCTTTGAATTCTGACATTATTTCTCCCCTTGTTCATTTATTTTGTTCTTTGTGTTCGATTTATATTTTTTTTTATTTTCATTCTTGTTTTTTGAGTTCTATTTTGTTTTTTGAGTTCCATTTCCGTTTTTGTGCTTCATTCAGTTTTTTATTTATTTTTTTTTTTTAATTTCGCCTTTTGTGTTTTATTTATTTATTTTTTGCTTTCAAGTTCTGTCTTGTGTTGCGTTTCTATTTCTTTCCCATTTCTGTTTTGATTTCATCTCTGTTTCTCATGTTTTCTATCTGTTTTGTGATCCTTTTATGATTTGTGTTTTTTTTGTGTTCTATGTTCCTTTTCTGGTTTGCGTTCCTTTTGCGTTTTGTGTTCCTTTTCTGGTTTGCGTTTCCTTTTATGTTTTTTGTTCTTGTTTCTGTTTTGTTTAACTTTGTTATTTTTTTATGCTGCTAAAGCTGCGAAGCTCCAATAAAAAAATAAATGATAAAAGATCTCAGTGGAGGATGACTAAAGGTCTACAATGACAACCGAATATATAAGTTTATTAGTCCATAATATTTGAAATGGATAATAAAATCCTAATAGAAAATTATATTTTATTTATATATGATTCTGAAAACAAACAAACGTATTCCCTTATACGTACACGAGAGAATGGGTATTTTTCTATCTTTCTTTTTAAAATAAATAAGGTCTATTTTATAATAATTAAAACATTATTCGATGTAATTCATTTAAAGTAATTGACATATATTTCAAATATAGGATTCTAATGTGTAAATTTTAAGGATATTAAACAAATAGCTAACATACAAAGCTCTTAGTCCTCAATACCTAAATAGATTATAATGCACCATGTCTATCGACTTAAAATAATCAGTTAGTAAACAATGAGAAGAAAAAAAAAAGTTTTGATTCCCTCTACAAAATTTCAGCTCACGAACATAACATTTCACTACGTCATTATACATTGATGTAATTCTTGGAGATTATTGAAAATTCATGGAACTACACCCACGCCATCCACTAACTCCAGTACAAGCAGCTCAACTAATTTCAAACTAATTACCACAGAGGTAGGAAATTGTTCTCTTCAGCTCTGAAAGGCAGGCATTAGAGAAAAGAGATGTAACAGTACATGTACAGTTTCATGCCAGGACCATCAAATTCCACGTACTATTATTATTAGTTTCATTTTCAAAAATATTATCCATCATAAACAACCCATAAAGCTATTTTCAACAGCTATTCCGTCCCGATTAGCCTAGTAGCATAAAATGGACGTAAATAATAATAAACAAACAAACAATCAACAGCTATTTGAGCATTGCATTATTACACACACACACACACACACATATATATATATTCATCATAATTTATTTTTTTAACACTGATACATAATTAAAGATGCATGTTTGAATTGAAATCTAGTCTATTTATATATATATATATATATATATATACATATAAACTAGATTTCAATTCCAGTAACGGATTTATTCGGTCTATTGAACACATTGTTCAATTCAAAGAAAGAACAACAAATTGAGTTTATCTCATTTCAGTTATTTGTTCCACTATAGAAAGCTTTGTCAGCAAACATTAAAGCATCACTGTTTATTTTTAAAGAACAAAATTAGCATCTTTAGTAAAAGCAAATGTAAATAAATAAAAATATGCGGTATTTAAATGATTCGCCTTGTAATAAGTAATCAATTTCAAACAACATGGCACGAAACACAATTTTGTCTCACAATTTTGGTGTTAATACTCCGAGGGCATTTATAAATTGGATTTTTACGATAAATATGAATTTAAGAATAATGAGTAAGGCACATATATTTTATAGCAAAAAATAAGACGGCGTACTTGAAGAAATGCAAATTGGTGACTGCATGACATCCAGAGAGGGTTTTCTTTTTTTCAGGTTTCTCTAAAGTAAATTCAGCTATAGAGGCCATAGTCATGACGAGATTTTCAAAAATTCTCTTCTAATGTCCTTCGGTCCTACCCAGGAGATGACAAAAATGAGGCCCATTCAAAGTTAGTTATATATTATATATATTTATTTTTATTCTATATATATTTATATATATTTCATTATATATTTATATACTATTTTTTTATATATATACATACATCTACACCACACACACACACGTCTCACAACAGACGCCTCACACACACTTATTCACACACACACCATATTTATATATTATATATATATTTATATATATATATTATTATTATTATTATTTATTAACGTCCCTTTTTGCAACTAAGGCTTACTTGGACGGGTTTATCTACAGAGGTTACCCACCCTTTTCTAGCCTGGGTGGGAATTTTAGGATGCTATTTAATTGAATTTTCGTCACTAATAATTTCCTTTGCCAGGCAAGATATCGAACTCACCTACTCTAGGTTTGCCATGTGAGATAAAGGTCAACGCTTTAACTCGCATGGCGCTAACCTGAGCCCCAATATATATTATGAATATATATTATTTAATATATATTATTATATATATATATATATATATATATATACAAGCTAGATTCCCGCTTCGCTCGGGAATTGATTTGAGGCTGAATGGTGATGGTATTTTTTTGGCAAGGCTTTACTATGCACAATATTTTGACATTTACCCCTTTCCGTCAGCGTTTAGGGTTAATACCCGTCGTTTCTGTGGATTTCTTAATAATAAAATTAATTTTAGCAGATTTCCCTTAAAGGAAATCAGCTATTGAGGTTGTACTCATGACCCGATTTTCGAATTTTTTCTTCAAATGTCCATCGATCCTACCAGGTGATGACGAAAATGAGGTCTCGGTCAAATACATTATATTTATTATATATATATATATATTTATATATATAATCTAATTGTAACCTCTGTCTGTACATTGATTTTTTTTTGCGAAATTTCACGATAACTTTTCGTTTCCAAATGTCATGTTTGTTTGTTTGTTTGTTTGTTTGTTAATCCCACCTTTTCACGCACTATAAAACGGCTGAACCGAATTTTATGAAACTTGGTAATGTATATTTACTACTAGCCCAACTTAGACTTTTAGGCTATATTAATATTCTCTAAGACAAAAACAGGAGTGGGGGTTATAAATGGAGGTCTGAAATTAAAAATAGCAATATTTCGTTTTCCTATTACTTTTTTCTGCAAATTTTGCCATATCAAGAGTTGTTTTATTTTGTAATTCTTAGAGAAGTAACTTTTGCCGTATACGGAAGTATAAATGAGTTTATACGTTAAAAATCTGTAGAGGGTGTTCCACAATTTTTATTTGGGACAAAAAGACTCAACCGAACTAAAAAAAACTCGGGTATGTGGAATTAGTAACTAAGACTTTCGTTATAGTAAGCCATTACTAACAGTTTCTAGGGGGGTACGGGCAGGAGTGGGGGTTATATGGAAGGCCTGAAAATATTTTATAAATAGCGGTTATTTCGTTGTCTCTATTGCTTTTTCATCAAATATGTCACATAACAAAAGTTTGTTTGTTTTGTAATTTTAGAGTAACTGTTGTTTATTTGCCCATTTGCAGTATACGGAAGTATAATATGATTTTATTCGTTAAAAAAACTATAGAGGGAGTCCACAAATATTTTCATTTGGTCCAGAAATGACTCCAACCGAAACTAAACCAAACTCGGTATGTGAATTAGTACTAACTAACGCCTTCCTATTTTATAGCCATACTACAATATTTCATGGGCGGGCAGGAGTGGGGGTTATATAGAAGGCCTGGAATTAATAATAGCGATATTTTGTTTCCTATAGCATTTTCTCGGCAAATATGCACATAACATAAGTTGTTTATTTTAGTTATTTAGAGAAACTCCTTTTTTATATACAACCATCGTCGTATACCGAAGTTATAAGGCGTTTATACGCTCAAACTTTATAGCGGGAGTCAACTATTTTATTTTGAGCACAAAAGACTTCAACGAACTAAATAAAACACTCAGTATGTGGATTAGCACTAACGCCTTCCTTATAATAAGCCATACTATTTCTAGGGTACGGTCAGGAATGAGCGAGTTATCTAGGGAGACCTGAAATTAAAAATAGTGATATCCTACTGGGCGTGGTTTCGGCAAATATGCACATAACAAAAGTTGTTTATTTATTTAGAGAAAATTTGCTCAACACTTCTTTTCATTTGAACTACCAGGTACCTCAAATGAATAAAAATGATTCAAATGTATGTCAATATTTGCTCATTAATTAATTCAATATCTATGCATAATGCACTGGAAACGGGAAATTAATGACAATATGCAGGACAGTGAAGTCAATACTATAAAAAATATAATTTTATTATTATACAAATCCACTGAAAACGACGGGTGTTAACCCTAAACACTGGGACGGGTGTAAATATATCAAAATTATTGTAGCAAAGTAAAGCCTTGCCAAAAGTACACCATCACCGTTCAGCCTCAAATGAATTCCCGGAGGCGAAGCCGGGGTATCTGAGCTAGTATCTTTATATACTATATATATATATATATATCTATATGTATACTATATATTATATAATCTATAATATATATTTTTCTGTTACCGCTCTAGCGGTCGCAATTATTGTTTAATCGTTACAAGCATCAATATATTTTTAGTCGTTTTATGTAAAAGGAAAGACTCATGGTTCGTTAACGGCTGAAATCAGGTCCAGGGGAGCGGGGCGGGTTTTAGAGGGAGAGGATTTTCGATAATTCGAAATTCGATATATCTCCGGTAGTATAGGTCGGAATCAAAAACTTGTATAAAACCAATTCTTATTGTAAATTAAATTCTGATATAAATATTGTTATATACATTAATTTCACTATCTGAATTTTTATTAACCGAGATATTGGCATTTTTCAGTTTTCAGCCACCAGCAAACCGCCACTTCTACTCATGTTACATAAAGAATACTCTGCTTACATAAAAAAAAAAAAAATCAACATTATTCCAAGTTTAAATACCAAAAATTGTAATCAAGGAGACCTTTTATTATACGAAGTCTACATGCAAATATTATCCTGGAGATCCCCCCCCCCCCGTCTATTAAGGTTTGCGATCTACTGAAAATTTGTTTGATAGGGATAACACTTATTCTGACTCATTATTATTACTGTACTAGAAATAGTTTAAATAGTTCTCAATAAAATTAAATTTGTCTTTCATTCTGATATATTTCAGTAATAGTTTTTCTTTCCGGTGTGAGGAGGGCAGACCCGTTTGTTTACAATTCTTACCTAATTGCTCCTCTCGGCAGGTTATTGAAATTGGATGGACCATTTCTTATTTCCGTTTGTATTTATTCACGGTGGTGTTGTGTTACCAGTATGTAGATTTATCTCTTACTAAACTTCACGAGGGAAATCTGCTTAGTTTACGCAGCCCCTGCGTGACGGACTTTTCTTATGTAAGACTTCACTGTTCTTCATATTGTCATATTTCCCGATTCCTGTGCATTATGCATAAATTTGAATTCTTAAGGACAAAATATTAACATAAATTTGAATTAATTTTTCCAGGTGAGGTACCTGGTCAGTTCATATTGCAAAGAATTGTTGAGGAAATATTTCTCTAAATAGCAAAAATAAACAACTTTTTGTTATGTGCATATTTGCAAAACCCGCCAATAGGGAAAGGATAGGGGGGGGGATAATATCTCTATTTTTAATTTCTGCCCTCCTTATAACCCCCACATTCCTGACTCGTTCCTAGAAATGTTATTATGGTTTTTATTATAAGGAAGGTGTTAGTGACTAATTCAACATTACGAGTTCTGGTTTAGTTCGGTTTAAGTTTTTTGTGCCAAATAAAAATTGATTGACTTCCGCTGTAGTTTCTAACGGTATAAGTCATTTTCACTTTTCTCGTTTATAGACCCAAAGTGCTATATAACAAAAGCTTACTCTAAATAACAAAATATAAACAACTTTTGTTATGTGCATAATTGCAGGAAAATGCCTTAGGAAACGAATTATTGGTATTTTTAAAACTTCAGTTCTCACTTATAACCCTCAACTTTCTGTTCGAGTTCAGGTTGATATTAACATAGCCTAATAGTGTAAGTTGAGTGTTGTTAGTATATACCATGTTTCATAAAATTCTGGTTCAGTGGCCGTTTTATGCGTGGAAAAGGTAACAAACAAACAAATTAATTACAAAACAGACGCGAGCGAAAGAAACAAAATGCAGTTATGGTGGTATTATGACATGTGTTATATCGTTGAAATTTCACGCGAAATAATCAAATGTACTAGACACGAGGTTACAATGTTACTATTTGATAATCTTGCTCAAATACCCGGCTTCGATCCCGGGAATTCATTTTGAGGACTGAATGGGTGATTGGTATTATTTTTGGCAATGCGGCCTTTTTTTGCACAATATTTTGTGGACATTTTAACCCGTTTCCAGTGTTTAGGGGTAACACCCGTCTTTTCTGCCCCCCCCCCCCCCCCCCCCGGGTGATTTGTTAATAATACAATTAATTTGTTATGTAAGATTTCACTGTCCTGAACATATTGTCCATATTTCCCGTTTCCTGTTGCAATGATGCATAGATTTGAATTATTAAGGAGAAATTAGTTGACATACTTTTGAAATTAATTGTTAGCAAATTTCTATAAATAACAAATAAACAACTTTTGTTATGTGCATATTTGCACGAAGCCCCAATAGGATTATCACTATTATTAATTTCTGGCCTCCCGTTTTATAACCCCCACTCCTGCCCGTCCCTAGAATATGTTAGTATGGCTTAATATAGTATAAGGAAGGACGTTCGTGTTAATACACATACTGAGTGTTTTATTTTGTTTCGCGTTGAGTCTTTTAGTGCCAAATAAAATTGTTGGACACTTCCCGCTTATTAATTTTTAAGCGTATTAACGCCTTTATTACATTCCGTATACGGCAAAAGTGTATATAACAAAAGTTACTGTAAATAAACAAAATAAACAACTTTTGTTATTGGCATAATTTGCTGAAATAAGCAAATAGGAAACGAAATATCGCTATTTTTTAATTTCGAGGCCTCTTTTATTATACCCCCAACTCCTGCCCGTTCCCTACGAATAATGGTAGTATGGCTTATTATAAGGATGGCGTAAGTTTGTACTAATTCATCCACATTCGGAGTGTTGGTTTAGTTCGGTTGAGTTCTTTTGTGCCAAATAAATTTGTGAACAACTCCGCTATAGTGTTTAGGCAGTATAACTCATTTATACTTCCGTATACGGCAACAGTGCTATATATAACAAATGTAATTTACTCTAAATTACCAAAATAAACAACTATTATTGTTATGGGCACAATTTGCTGACGGATATAAAAGCCAATTTAGAAACGAATATATCGCTATTTTTTAATTTCAGGCCTTTCCTTATAAACCCCCCACTCCTGTTTGTCTAATGAGAGTAATATATAGCCTAAAGTCATAAGTTGGGCTAGTAGTAATTATACATACCAAGTTTCATAAAATTCGGTTCATGCCGTTATGCGTGAGAAAAGTTTTGGGTAACTAACAAACCACTCAAATAAATACTTAACAAACATAACAAACAAATACATACAAACACGTACACCAAAGTAAACAAAATGCAGTTATGGTGTCTTTGATATGTGAAATAGAAAAGTTTTCGTGAAATTTCGCGTATAAAATCAATGTTCAGACAGAGGTTAAAATATATATATAGATTCTATATATATGTATATATATATATATATATATATATATATATATATATGTATATAAAGTGAATAAGAAAATGCATGTATTTTTTTTTTTTAGTAATTTGGGGTAAAATTTATTATAGAAGGTAGGGACCCTGTGAGTATAATATTTCATAGGACATTGTAGAATATTCATGCCAGTTTACTCCTGATACGCGGAATAGCATAATTTTGGTCTTAATTTATGCCTAGAGCTGAACAAAGTCCTTCACAACCACAGTCCTAAAATGTAAAATTTTATTATAAAAAATAATATTAGGACTTAAGCTACACTAACTGAGACTTAATAAATTAAAAAGAGTATGTAAGAGAGACAAAATGAATAATTAATACTTAGAACTTTCGAAATTTTAAATAATTTTAACACAATTATGGCTGGTACTTGGAAAAACCAAGAAAAATCCAACATAAAGCACAGTGCTCCTTTTATATACTAAAAAAAGGAATTTACAATTAAATAGTCTACAAATTTCTGTAAAAAACGTGGTTATTTCCAAACGTTCCAATCCTTATGTCAGTGAGGGTCGGGCAAACGTCTATGAAGTGCATTATGCATTATTGGTTCGTTGAGATTACGTAAAGAGCTGCGAGAAAAATTATCATCGAGACTACTCAATGAGTTTCGCCGTACAAACTATGGAGTCCTGGTCCTTATGATATGGTTTATAATGAATGATTTTTATATACTATATATATAGATATATCAATTTTATAATATATATATATATATATATATAATATATACTATATACATATACTAGCTAAGGTACCGGCTTCGCTCGGGAAATTCAGATTTGGAGGCTGAATGATGATAGTATTTTTTTTTTTGAGCAAGGCTTCAATGTTTACTACACTTCCTGTCTGTGCGCATTGTTTTCCCGTGAGGGTCAGGCAGGTGGCTTACAGAAAAAAAAAAAAAATGTAATTCAAGAATAAATGAAAATAAGGCCCTAATCATTGTTTTCCGTGAGGGTCAGGTGGGCGATGTATAGATGAGAAATTCCCCATTTTGAAGATAAATAAAAAATGTGGTCCTGATCTCTCTCCACTTTTTAACTCACCTTTTCGAATAATCTTCAAACCATAATCGTGGAATAGCATTTATTTAAAAAAATTAAATATCCTCTATAATGAAACTTATTTCTGTCAAAAACCAATCCTAGCTCGTAATGGTTAATAGCATAGTTTTGTAATTAGATTATATTCATAATAGTAGAGCGCAGTGGAAATCATTTCACAGGAATATAAGTTAACTCTATTAATCTGTTTAGGCTCCGGCCTCCTTCCGCTCCAGCATCTCCATAGTTTCCTTAAAAAATATTGAGTCCAAGTGATTATTTTAATATTGATCTACCTGATGGAATTAAATTTATAGTATTACCCTAAAAATAATTTACATTTATATTTCAAAAATATAGGAGTGAGGGGAGGAGAAACGTAGCCCTCCCCTGCCCAAAATAAGTAGTACTTTAAATCATATCAAATTTAAATGGATATTGTCTTTTTTCATAATAACAATTACCATTAACGTCTAATTGTGATGATGGTACATTATTTGTTGTCAATAACATCAAGTTATTGGAAATAAGATAATTGATATAGCATAACCTAAGAGTATGATCCATAACTTCTTAACGCTTATCACTCTTTGTGCCAATCCAGCATGACTAGTGTTGACACAATAATACATTATACCAAATTAAATACGGAAATATCAATCTTATAGTTTACATTTCTAATTGGAAATAAATAGCAATGTTATTTTCTAGGAGAAATATTTAATAAATGAGAAGGGGACGCGGTGGATATATAACCTCACTAATCAGAATCATATCATACAGTTATCATATGTGACTAAATCATAAAATCTTTTGTCATAATATTCATTCATTAAAAACACTTAAATAAGCACTAATAAAATTAATGACTCCCGCTATAGTTTTAGCGTATTTCCCGTGTTTACCCTTACATTTTTACGTACATAGTGAATGCATCAAAAGTTACACTAAATTAATAATATATAAACAACTTTTATGTTTGCCGAGAATCTAATAGGAAACGAAATATCATAATTTTTCATTTTAAACCGCTTTAGTATTTAGTCGTAATATCTCGTTTACATACTTTGTTTTTCGACAAAAGTGAATATAAACAAATCTTACTTTAAATAACAAAATAAACAACTTTTGTCAAGTGCATATTTGCAGGAAATGAAAAGGCAGTAGAAATACGAGAATACCCCTATTTTTAATTTAAGGCCTCCCTTCTAACAACCCCACTACTCCTTGCCCGTCCCTAGAATTGTTGGTTTGTATGCTTATGATAATTTTAGGCAGTCTTCGAGTGCTAATACACATACGCGAGATTATACTTTGTTCGGTTGAGTCTTTGTTAATTAAGTGTGCCAAATAACATTTGTGGACTCCCGCTTTAGTTTACTAGAGTTTAACTCCTTTTATGCATTCCGTTATACGGCAAAAGTGCATATAACAAAAGTTACTCTTAACTAAACAAAATATAACAACTTTTGTTATGACATATTTGCTGGAAAATAGCAATACGGAAACTAAATATCGCTATTTTTAATTTCAGGCACTCCCTTATAACCCCACACTCCTGCCCCGTCCCTTGAAATGTTAGTTCTGCTTATATTATACGTAATTTCGTTAGTATTAATTCACATAGCGAGTTTGGTTTTAGTTCGGTTGAGTCTTTTGTGCCAATATAAATTGTGGACTCACGCTATAGTTTTTAGCGTATAACTTTCATTTATACTCCGTTTACGGCAAAGTGCATATAATCAAAAGTTACTCTAAGTAACAAAATAAAAAACTTTTGTTATGTGCATATTTGCTGAAAAAGCAGTATAGGAAACGAAATATCACTATTGTTTATTTCAAAGCCTCCCTTATTTACCCCCACTCCTGTTCGTCTTAGAGAATATTAATATAGCCTAAAGTCTAAGTTGGGCTAGCAGTAATATACATACCACAGTTTCATAAAATTCGGATCAGCCGTTTATGCGTGAAAAAGGTAAAAACAATACAATCAAACAAAACAAACAAACCAACTCTCTCGAAAGAAAACAAAATGTAGTTTTGGAGTCTATGATATGTGAATCGAAAAGCTATCCGTGAAATTTCGCAAAAAAAAAAAACAATTGTACAGACAGAGTTACATATTTTATATATATAATGCTAGCTCAGTGCATACCCGGCTTCGCTCGGGAATTCATTTGAGGCTGAATTGGTGATGGTTGTATTTTTGGCAAGGCTTTACTGTGCACAATATGTTGACATTTTACCCGTTCCAGTGTTTAGGGTTAACGCCCGTTGTTGGCATTTGTTAATAATAAAATTATTTTTTTATATAAGACTTCACTGTCCTATTATCATATTTCCCGCATATTGTCATATTTCCCGCCTCCTGTGCATTATGCAAAGATTTGAATTATTAACCTTTAACTGGTGAGGTGAAATTTAAATGCACAACTGGTGAGGTGGGGTCTCTCATACCCCAGAAATATTTCCTTCATCACAACGTTCTCTGTAATTTATTAAAAAAATCTCTCATATTTTGAAATTATGTTCTTTAAACTCTCATTTGTGTTAAATTAGACAAAAAAAATAAAGTATAATCTTTTTAATAATTAAAAAAAAAAAGTTAGTTGTCGTAAACCAATCCAAAATAATAATTTTTTTTTCATACATAATAATACATAATAGTAATTATGACTCAATAAACTTGAATTAAAAAAACAAAAAAATAGTTATTTTTAGACCTTAAAACCATATATGGGAAACTATCATATAATGAAAAAAAATAAAAAACATTAATATTATAGAAAATTTGCACTGACTTTTATACACAATTTTTTCATAAGGGAACCGAAACATTCCACACAAACATTTTTGTTTACACTTTGTGCAAACTTTTGCTGTCTTCCTGTCCTTTATTCCTAGGACAAATGTAACATCTTTTTTTTGTCGGAGGACCCTCCTGGCAGACAAGGACCAGCTGAACCTTCTGGGCTTATTACCCAATTATTGCTTGAATTTTCTGTCGGAGGTCTCGGGAAGGATGTCTGAGATTTTCCGATTCCTCCTCTGTAAGTGTTCCTCTATCAAGGAATCACAGTGTATTTTATAAAACGGAAACCGATCCATTTGAACCTCTTACCCGGCTCATCGAAAATAATACATAGGCGTTATTGCACTTATTATCTAATAATGCAAAAATAAATGCCATAACTCCAAACGGCGTGTTCTTCTATTGCTTGAATATATTGCACAAATTTTTTTCATCGAGATTGTCTACTCCTCCTTTAAATAAGGAATTATATCAATTATGATATCAGGCTTCCCTGATAGTTTCATCACATTTCATCGTCATGATGGCAGGAACTTAGAAGAAGTACAGCTTTATTTTTTTTTTGGCACATAAGAAACTAAATGTCCTGGTGTGCTAGTGAAACCAAATATGCTGCTTCCAGGTCGCTCTATTCACGATTAGGTAAAAATTCTGTTGGTATTTTCAGGTTTATTTGACACATCAGAGTGCCAAGAACTGTAAGCCACTTCTATTTCTCAACTCTCGTAGGGGCGGAAGCTCCATTGACATAACCGAGTTGTCCACATGTAATGTTCCGGTTGGTATTTCCAATTGGTTTTAACTAGACGGATAAACAGACTGTGTTGGGATTTCCAAGTTTTTTTTTCTTCTTCGACAAACCCAAATGACATCTGTATTTTTGCCACCGTACAAATACGCATTGAAATCGATAATTGTTTCGTGCATCCGTAAGACAGAGCAACCTGCATACCATATTTCGCCGTTTTATTCGGCTTATATACTCGAAATTTGCATTCTGCCCCACGAAAGGGACACTCGGATCATCTCGTCGACACACATGCATTTTGGCCATTACTGTCACATACGTTGGGATTTGGATATTTAAAATCAGCCCCATATTTCGTTTACAGCTGCTGTTTTGGATTCCTGCTGTCTCTCCGCATTTCTCGAGTATTTCGATCATCAAATCTAATGCAGACCGTCAATATAAAAAATCTTTTCATGGACTTTGTACATACGAAAAATTTAGTCTCTCCCATGTCCATCAGCAGAAAAAGATCGAACTCATACTTACTCTTCTCTTCCAGATTTTGATATGCTAGTAAGCAAAAGTAGAGACCTAATATAGGCTTTCATTTTCAAACTATGTTCTAACGTATCACGTAAATCTGTACGGTCTGGATCTTGAAAATTACCTCTATAGGTTTTCTAAGTGAATATTTGTATAATTTACATACTTTCTCAATCATATTGCGTCAGGTATAAGCTGTTTCCACCAGTCCTAAGGGATTCATATTATATCCCTTGTATCTAATGCATTGGCTTCATTTCGTATATCCTGGTAAGTGACTAATAATATTATGAGCTGGCCGGCCCTATCTCGAAGTCTTGGCTTTTTGTTTGCCCAAATGTATGGGATTCTGTTTTTCCCTCTCCCCCCTATAAACATCACTAGGATGTCTATTATCCGTATCAGATTCATTGTCACTTAACTCATCTTGTTCTGATATCATGTTTCATGATCGCTGAAAATAACAGTCTGCTTTTTCACCATTCATTCTCAATATCTTTCCAAAACAACGAAACGGGCAAATCATTATCCAATGGTCTGTTGAGCTCCTCTAAATCTTTCTTGAATAACTCTGGATCATCACTTTTAAATAACACTCTTTCACGTGACAATTTTTTTAGAAAAAACAAATAAAACTCTTCAAGAAAACACTTAATGGTGAGGTGGGGTCTGTTGGACCTTCAATAGCTTTGTTCTGACCAAACGCTAAATGGGACAACTGACTGGGAATAAGACACCATATGTGAATCATGTCGAGACAGGAAAAGTCAAGGGAGGGGAAGTTCACCCCTCCAAAAGGTGGACGATGCCTAGAGTTCTTATTATGGCACCTGGGTTTTGTTGAACCCCACCTCACCAGTTTATAGGTTAAGGATAAAATATTGGACATACATTTGAATTAATTTTTTCAGGTGAGAGGTACCAAGTAATTCATATTGAACAGATGTGTTGAGGAAATATTCTCTAAATAACTAAAAATCAAACAATTCTTTTGTTATGTGCCATATTTGCCGAATACCCCAATAGGAAATCATTATTATTAATTTTCAGCCTCCCTTAATAAACCCCCACTCCTCACCGTCCCTAGAAATGTAAGAGTATGGTTTATTATAAGGAAGGCGTTAGTATAATACAATTTCATGAGTGTTTTATTTTGTTCGGTTGAGTCTTTTGTGCCAAATAATAATTGTTGCTCTCACGACCGCTATAATTTTTGCGTATAACGTCTTTTATACTTCGGTATACGATGATAGTGTATATAAAAAAAGTTTTTCTTAAATAACAAAATAATAACAAATTAAAACAACTTTGTTATGTGCATATTTGCCGGAAAATGCAATTGGAAAACGAAATATCACTATTATTTAATTTCAGGCCTTTCTTATATACCCCCCACTCCTGCCCAGTTCCTAGAAATGTTAGTATTGCTTATTGTTAATAGTCAAGGCGTTAGTACTAATTCACATTTACCGAGTTTGGTTTAATTCGGTTAAGTCTTTAGTGCCAAATAAAACTTGTGGGACATCCCGCTATTGTTTTTAGCGTATAACTTATTTATTCTACCGTAAACGGCAAAAGTGCTTATAACTAAAAGTTACTCTTATAACAAAATAAAAAACTCTTTTGTTATGTGCATATTTGCTGAAAAAAGCCATAGGAAACGAAATATCGCTATTTTTAAAATTTCAAGCCTCCCATAAACCCCCACTCCTGCCCGTCCCTAGAAATGTTAGTATGGTTATTATAAGGAAATTGTTAGTACTAATTCACATAGCGAGTTTGGTTTTAGTTCGGTTGAGTCTTTTGTGCCAAATAAAAAATTGTGAACTCCCGCTATAGTTTTTAGCGTATAACCTCATTTATACTTCCGGTATACGGCAAAGTGCATATAACAAAAAGTTACTTTTAAAATCTACAAAGTAAAACTACTTTTGGTTCATGAGCATATTTTGCTGAAAAAGCAAGTAGGAAATCGCTAAAATATCGCTATTTTTAATTTCAGGGCTCCCTTATAACCCCCACTCCTGTTTGTCTTAGAGAATATATTAATATAGCCTAAAGTATATGTTGGGCTAGTAGTTAATATACATACCAAGTTTTCATAAATTCGGTTCAGCGTTTATGCGTGAAATGGTAACAAACAAACAAACATACACAACAACAACAATACCACAAAACATACACGAAAGAAACAAAATGCAGTTTATGGTGTCTATGACATTGTGAAACGAAAAGTTATCGTGAAATTTCGCGAAAAAAATCAATGTACAGACAGAGGTTACAATTTTATATATATTTAGATGTGTGTGTGTGTGTGTGTGTGTGTGTGTGTGTGTGTGTGTGTGTGTGTGTGTGTGTGTGTGCTTGTGAGTGTGATAGCGTTACTTCTTTTAATTATTTAATTCATTTATTATGATATGCAGCCACCAATTGATTCAGATTATGGAAAAGGAGGGGTTTCTTGAGAAAAATAAAAACGTTAAAGATGACTTCTAATCAAGAACATGAATATATAACATAAGGATAAAAAAGAATTATAATATATGGTGGAAAAAGATAAAAAATTGATGAAGATAAATCAAACAAAAATGTCTGAATAAGGGTTAAAAAAAAACAACAATCTCCCAAGTGATACTTGTGAACGTTTTAAAATTTTGGAATAACTTTATTCTTGTTAGTTGTATTATTTATTTTCACAGGATGTGTTGTTACTGTTTTTAATTTCTATAATTATTTATCATTTATTATTATTTTTACTCCTTAATTCCTCTGGATAGAGGTATGAAATGTATGACGTGAAATTTAGTATTGGTTCTTAACGTCAAAGTAAGATCCAAATATGGCATCCGCATCTCTACAAGAACACCTAGCTCTGGTAGAATCCTGGCTGACTCAGTGGAGGATCAAGGTCTACAGCGGCAAATCAAGCCAAGTAGCATTTACTCTCCAACGTTCCATTTGCCCTCCAGTTGCACTCAAAGGCACACTAATTACTCAAAAATCACAAATTAGGTATCTAGGACTCACATTAGATAAGCGACTAACTTGAAAACCACACATCACACTAAAAAGACATGAATTGAATCGACGGTACAGACTTCTACTAAGACTACTTGACAACAGATCTAAACTATCACTGCATAACAAACGATTGATTTACTGAGCAGTACTCAGACCAACATGGATATGCGGACTTGAACTTTGGGGTTTCAATAAACCATCAAATTCCTACAAAATCCAAATCCTTCAATCCAGAATATTCCTCAAAATTACAGATTCTCCATTTTAAGTATCCAATTTAACTCTCCTTAACGACCTCAACTTTTCTTTTGTCCATACCCTAACCAAACCCCGATATCAGAAATTCCACTCTCTCCTTCCCCCACATCCTAATCCTTTAGTCGAATCAATTTCATCTACCGTTAATATTACAGAAAACCCAAGGCGTCGTCTGAAGGGCGAGTGGCCAAGAGATCTTGTGTAGTGCGCATTTTAACTCCATATTGCACAATCCAATGTTCCCTCCAATGTGGGTATTGTCAATGGACAACTTCCCACCTCAAGATGATTATTATCAAGCCAATTGTTATTATCACACATATCAAAATGGAAACAAATGGAGATAATACATTCATATGCAATAGATATACAAGTATATCATTCAATTTGAACAATGCATAACACATCATGGAACGTGGATGTCTCTAGTCTCACACGAAGTGACACCTTTTTCTGCATTACATCAAACAGGCCGAACTAAAAATTGTCTGTCTTTGTCTGCTTTCCGAAGTTTCTAGGAAACCTTGCAGTTTAGTCTCCACCAATTTTGCAAACTTCTACTAGGGCCATTTAAATCAGGAGAACTTTTCACTATCCCCTTCGAGAGAAAATCTCAAGGAAGAGTCTTCGTTATTTCTTTTAATTAAAATAGTTTTTATTTGTATAATCATTTGGATAATTTTGCACAAGACCCAATCAAATGGATGCCTTGTTTCCAGTCGTGTAATTTGAATTTAAGCGGATCTAGAGCGTCTATAGTTTGAATTTGTCGCCTGGGTTTATATATAGTAATCCGTGAATCAACCCTCTTCACCTGTCGATCTCGAAATGAATCCATTTCATTATTATTCTTACAATAATCGCCTTTCGGGACTGGGGCGATTTAGCGATGATTCAGTTAAATTCTTATAATCACTTTATTATGTTTAAGTAAGTATACTCACTTCTGCAAATATTTTCATTATTGTCCTACATTATAATTTTTTGAAACTGTTTTTTATGTTTCAAGTGTAATACGCGGTCTATATACTGGCAACGGTCATGCAGCAATTCAGTCAAAGTGTATGGTAGGTCTATGTGAGTCCTTGGATAGCAGTCAGTTAGTATATGTTTTATAGTAAGTCTACAGTTACAGTGTTGGCAGTTGGGTTCCTCTTCTCCAGTAAGAAAATAATTGTGAGTCAGTCGAGAATGGCCAATTCTTAACCTCATTAAAACTACTTCTTCTCTTCTAATTAGCCTTTTTGAGGAAGGCCATTCACCAAGTGTATGTTTCAGTTCTCGAAGTTTGTTGTCAGTTGTGGCAAACCAAGATTTCTGCCATGAATTGAGTATCATATGTTTTGCTTGGGCTTGAATATCTTGGTGTGTACAATATGTGTTATCGTGAGTTCTTTTTAGAGTGGCTGATTTTGGCGAGTTCGTCTACTCGTGTGCTTTGTCTAATGTTTGTATGTCCGGGTAACCAGTTCATAGTTATTCTTTTGTTTAACCTTTAACTGGGTAGGTCCCTAGATGAGACACTACTAGGTAGGTGGGGTGCTGTGAACACCCCAACATTTTTCCCCCAATAAAGTCATACTAATGCATTCTATATTTTATATTTAATGGACAAAACCTTTTCTATTAATAGGGGAAGCATATAGAAGGGAAAACAAAAAAAGAATAATGTATAAAACATTAATGATTACATTTATTTAATTTCTATCCACAAAAAGTTACTTAAACGTTATTCCCGATAGATAAATTTTATCAAAAATACAATCAAATTTATAATAATACATATCATATAATAATGCATTTATAGAATTATACTGTTTATATTATAAACACAAGAAAATATGTATTAAGTATATAAAAATATTATTTAACACAAGAAAATGGCTGAGCTGATCGACTTGAGTCCACACATTTCTCACATATATTTTTCATACGGTTTAGGCACATAAACTCTTGGCATTTACAACAATAAAATTTTGTTTTCTTATCATCCTTCCTCGGACAGATTGTACACCTCCCTGACGACGATTGTGTCCTCGAAACTGGTTGTACAGGTTCGACTCCTACCATCTTTGATAGTTTTGTTTTCAGTTCTTTTGGTAATGATGTTTCGCAAGCTCTTTTCTTCAAATGAGGTTGGAGAAGTTCAAACCCAATTTCTCTCAGAAACTGTGATCTTACTACACCACTTTGTGGATTATTTGAGATGAAACGCGAGCTGTAGAGAGCAATGAGGCTGTAACACAACTGGGTAGGTGGGGTGTTGCGGGCACCCCTTGCAGGTTTTGACACATTCGGACACGTCTGCCGACTCCCAGTAGGCGCGCTTTATGTTCAAAGCCACATGAATCAACTTACAGATAACAAATAAGAAGCTAAAAAAAATTTCAGCAGTATTATCAACTTATAAGTAATAAATAATACTAAATAACTTTCTTGGGGTGCTGTCAGCACCCCGCCTACCCACTTAAAGGTTAATGTTTGAATTTTGTGTAATATGTACGGGATGAGTCAATGTGAACTATATATGTTTTCTTTTAATGATGTAATGAGCTAAGAGAGTCAGTGCAAATTATCATGTCCGTAGTTTCAGGTATGTTGTCTATCGCAAGTTTCTGGGCTTCAAGCTCAGCTGTATATATTCTAGTCTCATCTGGCAGCTTTATTTGAAAGTTAGCTGAGCCGAACAGTGCAGCTGCCCTTACTCCTTGAACTGAATCCATTTCACTAAATCCTATTGAAACAGAGTTTGATTGCGTATTCTGTGCCGTTCTTTCCGAGTACTTGCCTTCCCATAGTTGGTATTCGGTTGTACTACCACATCTGCAGAACTTTGGGGAGTCGGGCAGAGCTCGCTGTAGTGCTTATAGATATGATGTCTTTTGAATCAGTGGAAATCCGTCACCCGAACGATAGAAGGTAGAATTTTCCAGATCTCACTTCTGCGATCAATTTAGATTTGGGCCTGGGCCGTGAGATTACCCAATTTCCTTTAAATCTTCCCTTTTCTATTCTTCTCTCTACCTCACCGCCAGCTTTCTTTTTTCGATGCTTCAGAGGTAAGCTGTTTCTGTTATATATTTTTTATATCTTTTTGTACAAAAGTGTTTACTTGGGCAATTTTTCTTTATCGGTGCTCAACGTAATTTTTATTATTAGGCTTTATTATTATAACATTATTTTACAAAAAGAACTATATTAGAAAACAATAAGGTGTACGTGTTAGATTCGGACTAGACGATTATCTCCAAAGAGGATTAAAAATTATAGAAATTTAGCACATTTAAACATATAAAACCAAAAAAAAAATACATCCTAACTCAATTATAATTAAATCATATTGCTATATTATTATAAAATCTCAACTTTTATGACTCCAATAAAGGTTTAATAGTCTGCCACCCAGAGGCTGCGTTAAATAATCAGATTTACATTACACGCCAATTATTTACATTTATCTCAAAACTCAAAATTTAAGTGAGAACAATATTTGGTATTTAGGCTTCAAATAAAGTGCTTCATAATATAACAGCTTATTGTTAGTTTGACATGAGTAAGAGTGGGGGAAGTTTACTGAAAGCCGAAAACTAAAAAATGCAAATATCTCGTTTAATAAACAAAATAGTGAAAAAAAGTACATAAGAATATTAATAGAACATTACATTTTTAATAAGATTGGTTCCATACAATTTTTCGGTCCAACGCATAATAACGGAGATATTATCGAAATCCCTTTATCTAACCCTCCCCCTGCCACTTATCGGACTTCAGCCATTGACGAACTTGATCTTTAGTTTTGCATAAAACATTTAAATGAGGAGTTTGGTAACGATCAAACAAACATGCCTGCCGCTAGAACGTTACCAGACACACACACACACGCACATATATAGTGTTTTGAAAGGACCTCATTTTTGTCATCTTTTGTTTAGGATCAATGGACTTTTGAGGAAAGTTTTATGAAAATCTCGTCATGAGTATGACCTCAGTAGCTGATTTCCCTTGAGGGAAATCTTCTAAAAGTGTAATGCTAACTTGAAGAGTTTATGGGAAGAATGATTCACACTGCTAAAGAGATTTAAAAGATATATAAAGCATATGGACGGTTGGGAAGTGTGTGAGGGAGATGGAAATTCTGTGTAATTTAAGCATAATAGTTATTTATTATACAAGTGACGAAAGAAGATCATTTTACAACTCGAGTGAAACGTTTACCCACGCGAGCAAAGCGAGTGTGGTAATTTCACGAGAGTTGTAAATTCTACTTTCGTCACGAGTGTAATATTAAATTTTTTCTGTAATCCTGTAATACATGATCAGATCTAACCAGAATATGAACAAAATTAGGATGTTTAGAAGATTATGGTATGTTGTTGGTAGGTTATAAGCATGGTTGTGAAAGGTTATAAGCAACTAGTGATGATTGTGAAGTAGTGCAGTTATAAACAAGTGCAGGTTATAAACAAGGAAGGTAATTATTATTATATTTAAATTTTAAAATATATTGATTATTTCCACCAATAATTCATTCACATTTCAATTTATTTTGTTAAAATAAATTCTTACAATGTTAAGAAACATTTAAAAGCATTTAATTTCCAACTTCAAATTATTTTTTAATTTATACTTATTACTAATTAAGAAGGCAATTCACTTTCTTCACTCTATTGCAAAATGTTTCACTTTCTTCACTCATTTCAGTTTAGTAATGTTACCATTATTCAACGATTACAGAAAAATGTTTTTTATGTAGTTGGTACATGAGTAGTCACGTGTGGAAGAACAAGACGGGGAATATGGACTTATGAGCTGTAAAAGATATTAATACTTGAAAGTAACCCCACTCTCTACAGCCTCGTTGTGTCTGTAGACGTGCTTTACAAAAGAAATGAAAGTTTTGAATTGATATTTCTTCTTTTTCCGGAATTGCTCATTGCTAAACTGAATAATCTCAAAAAATTACTTTCCATAACGCTGGTCCATATTCTTGGTTCTTTTGTATGCTCAACTAGGAATGCATTGAGCATCTACTAACCATGCATTGGAGCTACTAAGATTTTTTAGAAGTTATTAGTATTTTTCGGAGACTTTGGCGCTTGAAAATTAAAAACTCTTTACGTCTTCATTAAAGTGTGGCATTGTTGGCATTTTAAAGGGAAAATACCTTTTTACCTTCCATTTCCCGGTTTTAATTAAAGGGAAGCCAAGGTAAAGAAATCTACTTGACAGGGAGAATTTTCGGTCTGGGAACTTCCCCTATCCACCCACCCCTTTCTTGCCCCCTCTCGTGGAGCCTTAGCTTTTTTTTTTTCTTGGAATATCCCCAAATCAATGTTCACCTAATTTACGAGGATCTTAGAGCTAAAGCAAATTTTTCGTTTCGGGTTTTATATGCTTCGGTTATTTTTCAGCTCCATATAATCAAGGACCAATAAATGCCTCATTAAAATGGGGAAGTTAATGAAGCGCTGCTCATGATTATTATTTTTTTTTCTCCGCAGTTTTCGAAAACGGTTAAACGGTAGATATGGATTTGGTGTAGATTTTTCAACAAAGGACTTGTCTACTACTCTCTAACGAAATCCATATACTCAAACTTACGGCTGGATCTTGTAGATGACTCCAATGTCCGAATTCACCTAAGATCCAAAATTTTAGTTTAACATCTGTGGACTCCTTAATCAGATTCTTCTAAACACCTGTCGATCTCCTTAGAAGTGGAGTAGCATGTTCGTTTGCGGTGAAGGGCTCTCAAGATATGTGTACTAGCATATGTGTCATCCTCTCCTTTCGGCCAGTCCACCGGAGATTCCATAGTGGCCAAGAATGGAAACTATATACACTGCTTTTCCCATCTTCTACAACTTCTTGGAGTACCTCAGTGCCTTAAAAACAAGTTGAGCAAAGACTTCGAGTAGTGACTTGCACCCTTTCCAGTTGGGCATTTTTATGCAACAAGGCGTTTCGATGGTCTGTTGTCTCATAAATTATGAACAGCATTCATCGCCGTTAATAATTTGGACTGATAACCCTGTATGCAAATACTGCAACAAACACCTTACGAAAACACTTACTGACAGACCTCCACATACTCCACGATATGACAGAACTATGAACTGACAGCAGCCAATATATTCCACAAATACTAACATATCTAAAACACATCAACATTTACAAAAACATATAATACAAAATAGAATAGGTCTGTAGCATGCCTAAAAAGATTTAAAAGGGTTTGCTTTTAATATATTCTTTGGACAAAGCACAGATATGAGAAACAATCAGATATTAGATAAATATTTTCCATAATATAAAAGTACAAAAAAAGGTAAGCACATGAAGGAGTAAACATGTCATCCTAATAATGCAAATCACAATCACTATGGGGTACAAAACTAAATACATAAAATAATAGAAATGTACTAGTATATAGGAATAACATAATTATTTTATTAAAACCATTTAAATTATTGCTAACTAGTCTAATGTTTATCTATGTTGGTTTATCTAATGTTTATTTATGTTTGTTTATGTCTTATGTTTATTAATTGTCTTTATTACTAGTATTTAATGATTATCAGTTCTGTTTAATTTTTATTTGTAGTTTCAGTTTTTGTTATTTTTCTATAATTTTGTATTCACTTTACATTGTGAAAAATTGAGCCAAATCGCCAAGATGCGGGTGGTCGTGTATAAATAAATAAATTAAAAAAAATAAATTAAAAAAAAAGGTATTGCTCCAATACGTACGTCTAAAACGTAGTTATCGAAAAATAAATTACATTAAATTGTGAACCGTTTTTATTAAATCCATTGAAAAAATACCTCTCGTCGTAGACCTTGAAATAATTTTTTATTAATTTAACCGCAATGTAGCTGAAAAAATGACTTCAATATACCAAAACGTAGGGAAAATATCCACGAAAAACAACAAATTGACTTTAAAGAGTACAAAATACAATATATTTATATATGTAAAATTAATTGAATGGATTGTAATAAAATATATCGAGGAGAATCATCTATTTGCTACTAAAGGAACAACATACTATAAATGCAAATGATATGGAAAACGAAATTTCTCTAGCGAACCATGTTGTCAATAGTAATCATAGTTTTGACTTCAATAAGGTAAGTCTACTATAATGAGAAAAGAATATAAACAAGAGGGGGAAATGGAGAATATCTATATTGTACAAAACAATAGGAAAAAAGTTACCAATAAAAAAAAATTAAATTGTATTTTTAACTTATACGAAAATTCATAGAAATATTTAATGTTTTGAACTTTTATGTAAATTTAACATTTTGGTGTAGTGACTAAACGACACTTCATTGATAATCGATATTAGGTATAGATTGTGATCAGCTGACATGATTCTACATTTTCGTTTGTCGTTGTCTCACTTAGATAATGGAAGGTCCGTACCACTGAATGTACGTGTGTTATTTATCACGATTAGAATAGAGCTCCTTTTAGCAGATTTCCCTTAAGGGAAATCAGCTATTGATTCAAATGTCCGTCGACCCTACCCAGGAGATGACGAAAATGAGGTCCATTCAAAATTATATATATATATATATATATATATATATATATATATATATATATATTCCTCGGTCTATGTAATATATATATATATGTTGCTATTTCGGATCAACGAATTCTTTAGAACCAATCGTTTTGCAAATTGAATGTACTATAAATAATGTTATATACATTTATTCTCTATCTTGAATATTAACCGAGAAATTTGCATTTTAGAGTTTTCAGGGTTCTGTAAACCCCCACTTCTACTAGTGTTACATAAACAATACTCTGTTATGTAATAAACCATGTTATTCGAAGCTTAAATACCATAAATGGTTTTCTTGAGACCTTTATTATACGTGATAAATGTGTTATGGTGACCTCCCACACCCATCTTAAGTTCTTGGACTACAAAAATTTGATTGATTGAGATAAAAATTATTCTGATCCATTATAAATTACAGTACTAGAAAAAAGTAAATTTATTTCAATAAAATTCATATGTTATATTCTGATATATTTCAGTAATTGTTTTTCTTTCCTGTGAGAAGTTGGCACACCTGTTTGTTTACGTTTCAGGTGCTTCCCGTCTGGAGGTTTCTTATTATCGTTTGTATTTATTCAGTCGATGTTGACGGTGATATTGTGTTACCAGATTTATCTATTACTAAACATCACGAGGGATATCTGCTTAGTTTACGCAGCCCCTGCGTGACGGACGTTTTAAGCCGTCAAGCCAGCCGGGAAAGAATAATATTGTATAAATCATTTGGATTTTTCATTTATTTTGATCTTAAAAGTTTTGTAAAATGAAATTCACTGTATATTTTCAAATACTTAGCACTTTTGGAGCCTCAGGCCTCCATCATAAAAGCTATTGACTTCACTGCTTCCAGTTGGTGAGTAACCTAATCCTGCCAATCCAATATTCCAATACATACTTAATTTGGCCTCTGATACCATTCTCAGAACTGTAGAACAGCTTGCCTATTCCATTGAAATGGTTATATTTAGTTAATGAAAGGCTCCATTTAGGCACAGAAATATTTTAATCTACTAAGCAATACTACATATTTGCTACTATTAAATGTAAGATAGTACGTTAGGACATGATGAAAGGATGCAAAAATGTTAATTCTCCATTATTTATTTATTTATTTGGTGAGCTCCGCAACTAGGCGATGTCGCTCAGTATCATTTATTTTCAATTCTTTAAGTTAAAAAGTTAAAAGAAAGAAATGAAGAAAAATGTTTTCAAAATTATTAAGACAATATAAAGTATAGCTATATATAAAACTAAGGAATAAAATAAAGCTAAGGAACCGTTGAAATAAAACTAAGGAATTTAATAAAGCTAAGGAACCGTTAAAATAAAGCTATGTAAAACTATAATTTTTGCGACAAATCCTGGCTTGAGGATGATGAAAGTCTAAGGCACAAGCTTAAAAATGTATTATATAGCCTTGTTCACAAAAAACATAAATAAACATAAAGGTGTGGTTTAAAGTTTGTTGTAAATGTTAATTGTTTTCAAGTGATTTAAGAGGAAGGTGAACTATTGACGGAAGGTAGCCCACATACAAACAAACTCTTAAATCCATTATTTAAGGAAAGTAGGCCCAGTGATCTCCAATAGAAATGTAAAGTGAATTAATAGCAGCATTATAGAATTGAAGATATATTCTTCTTGAAGTATCATATTCCTACTTAGCTTTGCCAGCCTGGAAAAAGCTGCTCCGATGAGGTGAAAGAGGAGTAGCTACTGTCGAGGGTAATGGTGGGCAATTGTACCAAATGCCATAGATTGCAGATAGTAATTTTCTTTGTAAAATAAATAATTTACAATAATATTAAGCAATATCTTTATATTTTTTAGTTTTAGGCTTCAGTAATCACCCTTACTCTCAAAATAAGCTTATATGTCATTAATTTGTTTATTTCTACCTTAAATATGAAATATGGTTTCGATGAACCTTTACTTTGGAAGATAAATGCTGATATGCTTTGTGTAATTTCATAAATTACTTTTTACTTTTCATGTTCGAAAAGGTTCATTTGGTTTATTTATTTGTATATTTTTTCCCAACACTGAAGATATTTGTTAATAGCTGATATCGGACCTCGAGGGTTTTAGAGTAGTTAAGGTTATTTGGCATCCATGATAAAAAAATGTATTTATTTATTTATTTTTTTTTTAAAATGCTATAAATTCCTATACATTGTACATCTAGTGAGCCTAGTGGCTAGCCGTTTTTGGGTTTATGTGTGATACGTACAGACGTCATGCTGAAAAACGAAGAACCCTGAAGGGAAATCAGCTATTGAGATCGTACTCATGACGTGAGTTTCGAAAAATTTGTTCAAATGTCCATCGATCCTACCCAGGAGATGACGAAAATAAGGTCCGTTCAAAATTATATATATATATATATATATATATATATATATATATATATATATATATATATTTTCTATTAACGCTCTAGCGGTCGCAATTTTCGTTTGATCGTTACCAAACTCGATATTTAAATGTTTCATGCAAAAATAAAGATCACGTTTGTTAATGGCTGAAATCGGACCAGTGGGAGGGGGGGTTTCGAGGGAAGGATTTTCGAAAATTCGAAATATCTCCGTTACTATACGTCAGATCGAAATATTATATAGAATCAATCTTATTGCAAATTAAATTTTCTATAAATAATGTTATATACATGTATTCTGTATCTTGTATATTAACCGTGATATTTGCATTTTTCTGTTTTCAGCTTCTGAGATGAGATCGGCTAACTTCGGGTCTAGTCGTGAGTTTCCGTCAAGAGCTAGTTCGGGCCGTTCCTGTAACTGTTTAACTCTCTATTCTGCAATATCTCTATTGTAAAACTTCACGTGGGAAATCTGCTTAGTTTACGCAGCCCCTGCGTGACGGACTTTTTTTCTATTACAATTATTCGTTCGCACCGCTTTATTGAGAAGTAACAATAAAAGCAGCGTGCCTCTGTTTCATTGTGAGCTTAATAGAGAGAATATTGTTCTAGTAGATTTACAGAAATTAATACAGAACTTATGAAGTGAGTTTTTACAAATAACACGGAGCTAGGCATAAGGGGTGGAGCGGTGTTATTGCTGTTCAAAGAGAAGAAAGCCTCCTGAAGGCGTGCCATAGAAATATATACTGACCCAAGGATTCTATAAAAGTCTTATAACCTAGCCTTTTTATGCCCCTTATATTACATGTTTTTATAGTTAAGGTCCCATTGATTGCCTCTCTTTCTCCCTTATTTCTTTACAACTCCATTTATTCATCTCTTATAAATCCTTGCGTAAAAAAAAATAAAAAATAAAAGTTTAACTTTCTCTTACTTTTATATTCTGTAAATGTCTCCTGGGACTGAAAGTAAAAGAGTGTCTCACAGTTATTTGTATATTTCGTTTAAATAAATTCCCATCATGGATTTATATGTAAATTACTACATGTTCCTTATCTGTTTGGAACTATGTATACTAAACTATGAATATTAAAAGATAAAAGAGAATACGACTAACGGGCTCATTTTACTTTATTATTTTTACAAAAGAAATTAAAGTATAATGGAAAGGAATGCTAAATACAATTTATTTTCTTAGTTTTTATCTAAATTTCAAGTCTCAAATTAATGCAACTGTATTAATAAGAATATTTAATGCACGGTGCTTACTTGTGCTGTTAACGTGTCGCAGTTTCGTGTATAAGTCATTTTATAAAGGTTGCTTTGCAATTGGTGATGCATATCTGCAATTTTCTATTGCTTCGACAAGCACGTTTGTTTTATGACAAGTGTAAGGTCTATTAAAAAATATAAACAGTACTAAAGTGTTACAATATTAAATTTAAAAAAATTTAATAAAATGAACTAATGGACAAAATCGGACAAGAAGAAGAGGGGATAAGAGAAAAATTAATAAAAAAAAATCTATAGATACACAAATCACTAAACTCTAGACACTAAACTAAAATAAATAAATCATTCTAAGAAATCAACTACTGGAAAATAAAGAAAATTTTCATTAGTACAATAGAAAAATACCTTCCTCCTGAGATTACAACGAAGAAAATGTCTCTCAAAAATTCAAACTCAACAAATTAACCAGCATCTATTCAGCCGAACTATTCGTAATTCAGTGCGCATTATATCACTGTATTTGCAACTACTCGACACAAGAAAACGTCCTGATATGTACAGACTCGTTGAGAGCTCTATTGAGTATTAAATATATATTTACGAACAATCCAATAGTAGAAAAAATACATAATTGTATACAAATGCTCCGACAGTTAAAAAGGGCAATCTACTTCTTGTGGATTCCAAGCCACGTGGGAATAGATGGAAATGAAAAAGCAGATGTAGGAGCAGGAGAATCCTACCAACTCGACTTCATCACCCCTACAACAATTACATCTACCAAGCTCTATCAATCACTCGAAGATGATATTGATAAAAACTGGCAATAAATGTGAAACGAAACCAAAATCAACAAACTAAAAACAATTAAAACCTCCATCCGTCCAGAGAAATATTCGACCAGACAACAGAAGAGATGAAGTCGTACTAGGAAGACTCCGAATAGGACACACAAGATTTAGTTATCTAATGACAAAAGATCAACAACCCCCTGTGGGAAGTGCAACACAAATTTAACCATCTACCATATATTAATGGAATGCCATACGTATACAAATATTCGAAATGAATGCAATATTTCCAATAATATAGCAATGGCCCTTGGGGATGATCCCAAAGAGCTAATTATTTAATTTTATGAAATTCACAAATTTTTTTATAAAGACATTTAAATGACAAATTTCGTTAAATAAATTTGTTGTATCAAGTAAATCAAATAAAAGTCCGTCAAGCAAGTGATTTGTAAACTAAGCAGATTTCCCTCGTGAAGTTTAGTAATAGATAAATCTACATACTGGTAACACAACACCACCGTGAATAAATACAAACGGAAATAAGAAATGTTTCAGCCAATTTCAATAACCTGCCGAAAGGAAGCGTTAGAACAAACAGGTCTGCCGGCCCTACACCGGAAAGAAAAACAATTACTGAAATATATCAGAATATAGCGTATTAATTTTATTGAGAACTATTTGCTATATCTAGTACTGTAATTAATAATGAGTCAGAATAATTGTTATCTCAATCAACCAAATTTGAGTAGTCCAAAACCTTAAGACGGGGAGGGGGGGATCACCAGGACATATTTGCATTTATCTTGAAAATAAAGGTCTTTTGAATATAATTTTTGGTATTTAAGCTACGAATAATGTGATTTATTATGTAGCAGAGTACTGCTTATGTAACACCAGTAGAAGTGGGGGTTTATTAGAGGCTGAAAACTGAATAATGCAAATATCTCGGTTAATATTCAAGATAGTGAATAAATGTATATAACAATAATTATAGTATATTTAATTTACAATAAGATTGGTTATATAGAATTGTTCGATCCGACATATGGTAACGGAGATATTTCGAAAATTCTCCCTTCTAAACCCCCCTCCCCTTGGACCAATTTCAGCCGTTAACGAACTAGATTTTTCTTTTTACATAAACGACTAAATATCGAGTTTGGTAACGAATAAACAATAATTGCGACCGCTAGAGTGACAGTAACAGACATATATATATATATATATATATATATATATATATATATATATATATATATATATATATATATATTGTAACGGTCGAGTCTGGGTTCTCCGCTGTCTCTATATCTATGAGATCCGAGTGACTAGTACTAGGCTTTAAACGAGGTAGCAGCACCTGTCAAGGGAGGAGAGCGGACCCCTATGAGTCCAAAGGGCAATCTCGGAGGAAGAATGAATCAGTCGACTCCCAAGATGCAACGAGAGCGTAAGTGTTTCTTTAATTATCTAGCCTAAATGTGCTATATCTCTGATTAAATAGATAAATTAGCTCTTATAGCAGAGATGGTGGAAACAAAAAATGCTTGCCGTGCAATATAAGACCCTGAGAAGTAGCCGGTACATAGTTTAAATTTAAATATTAATAAACATAATAATCCTTTCATTATATAAAATGGCGCCCAACGTGGGGCACGACTTAAACATTTTTTTTAAATTTAAACATTTAAAATATTTATTTAGGCTATTCATTTAAAAAAAAAAAATTAATTAACATAGATTATAAAAATGGATATTAATACTAATAGCAAAAGTTTTGAGGATAGGATTAGTGATGTAGAACAGAAAAGTGATAATTTGGATCTTGAAAATCTATCTATTGAAAGTGAACCGTTAGAGGGAACACAGACCAATAATATCATATATAAAGATCAGGCTAGACGTAATTCAATTAGAGGATTCGGGAATACCGTTATCTACTGAGATAGCAAATTTGAGCTTTTTGGGTTTTGAACAACCGCGAGGTACTTCTACCAGAATAATAGATAATTTAAACGAGTTAAAAGGACAAAAAGAGGTCAGTAGTCCTATCAAAAAAGATCAAAACATGCTGGAAGCTATAATGAACTTAATAAAAGCAGGAAATACTAAATTGGAAGCCAAACTAGAAGAAAATAATAAACTAGAACAAAATAATAAAAAACTAGAACAAAATAATAACAAACTAGAAGAAAATAATAACAAACTAGAAGAAAATAATAACAAACTAGAAGAATTTAAAGAAGAAGTTAGAAATAGTATTGAATCATTGAAAATAGATATCGAACTAACTCGAGTAGATGTATCAAACGTGAGAAAAGAATTTATGAATGAGATAAATAATCTTCAAAACGAAAATGAAATAAACTTAAAATCTTTAGAGAATAGGTTAGCAGGTGAAACAGAAAATTTAAAAAAAGAGACCGTTCAGACTAGAGAACTACTAAAAACGGAATTAATGGATGAAATGGATGCCAAAATAATAGAAACCCGACAAGAATGCCATCAACAGAAAAACTTAATTCGGAATGAATTAAAAGGGGAAATTGAGCATGAAAAGATTATTCAAGGGAAGATAAATGATCAAATAAATCTAAATATTCAGAAAATTACTCACGAAAATAAACAAATAATTGAAGATAGATCGTTAATACAAATAGAAAATTTATTAGAGACAGATTTCAAAATAGGAGGTATAGCTGATGAAATGGAAAATATCCGGCAAGAATTAAAAAAAGTTCAGATAGGTCATTTGCCCAACTATAAAGAAATTAGAGTCAATCCTGAAGCGAGATGTCTTAAATTTAGTGATAGTCGACAGGAGAGCCCTACTGACTTTCTGTCTGAATTAGAAAATTATTTTAACATTTATGGAGTAGATACATGGGGAAAACAAGAGTTAATTATTTCAGAGTGCATGAGGGGAGTTCCCAGAACTTGGTGGCTGATTGAAAAGGAATTTATTAGAAATTTCATTCATTTTAAAGAAAGATTTTTAAATAAATATTGGGGAGAAGATAGGCAGGATGAATGTAGAAATCAAATTACCAATGGGGAATATCGCTCAGGAGAAAATTTAACTATTGATGATTATGCCAGGAAATTATTTAAAGACTGTAAATATCTTAATCCACCTTTTCCCAAATCTTATCAAATAAAATGCATAATAAAACACTTCCCATGGCAAATACAATGTATCTTGGGGGTCGGCCAAATCAGTAATAAAGAGAAATTTCTTGACCTTTTACAAAAATTACCTGCTCAGGATATCATGAGGGGAACGAATGGCGAAGAAAATCGTGAGAATGAAGGAAACAACCCAAATAGAGTAAAAATTAGACAAAGAGAAATTTCGATAGAGAATAGGGATCGAAATTCATGGAGTAGGCAACCAGGTTATAACAGGAGACATAGTCATTTTCCCCCTAGTAAGAGCTTTCATCCAATAAACCCGGCTAATGTTTCCCGACAATTTTATAATAGTAGTGGAAATTCTAATTACAAACCACTCAACAAAAATTTTGGAAGAGGTAATGGGAGATTTGAAAATAGAAATTATAAAAAAAAAAAAAAAAAAAAAAAAAAAAAAAAAAAAAAAATTTATTAGTAATATAGAATAGATAATATATTTATTGTTATAAATAAAAAATAAAAAAAAAATAAATAAAATAATATATCGTGTTAATTAAATATAAAATAATAAAAAAAAAATTATTAATATTAAAATAAATAAAAATATATAAATAAAAAAAAAATTTATAGTAATATTAAAATAAATAAAAATATATAATATATTTATTGTCATAATAAAAAAAAATAAATAAATAAAAAAAAAAATATAAATATTTTTTTCTCTCTGGGGGGGGGCATATGTAACGGTCGAGTCTGGGTTCTCCGCTGTCTCTATATCTATGAGATCCGAGTGACTAGTACTAGGCTTTAAACGAGGTAGCAGCACCTGTCAAGGGAGGAGAGCGGACCCCTATGAGTCCAAAGGGCAATCTCGGAGGAAGAATGAACCAGTCGACTCCCAAGAAGCAACGAGAGCGTAAGTGTTTCTTTAATTAGCTAGCCTAAATGTGCTATATCTCGGATTGAATAGATAAATTAGCTCTTATAGCAGAGATGGTGGAAACAAAAAATGCTTGCCGTGCAATATAAGATCCAGAGAAGTAGCCGGTACATAGTTTAAATTTAAATATTAATTAATAAACATAATAATCCTTTCATTATAATATATATATATATATATATATATATATATATATATATATATATATATATATATATATATATATATATTTGTCTGTTACCGTTCTAGCGGTCGCAATTTTTGTTTGATCGTTACCAAACTCGATATTTAGTCGTTTTATGTAAAAGGAAAGATCAAGTTCGTTAATGGCTGAAATCGGACAAGTGGGAGGGGGAGTTTAGAAGGGAGGATTTTCTAAAATTCGAAATATTTCCGTTACTATACGTCAGATCGAAAATTTGTATAGAATCAATCTTATTGGACATTATATTTACTATAAATATTGTTATATACATATATTCTCTATCTTGGATATTAACCGAGATATTTGCATTTTTATGAAATTGGGGCGGATAACGGATGAGAGTAAAATTTCACGTGGGGACTTTTTTAAATAGCGATATAAACGAGGATATAACAATATTTACAATTTACATAAACACAGTTTACAAACAAAATGGAAGTATTTATCGAAAACGAGAGTTATAGATATAACCAGACAATGATAACCTAGTAGTTTTTTGCACTAAAATCATCATGTGTACTATTTTTATTATGCGTCGGATCGAAAAATTATATATAACCAATCTTGATAAAATATTGAATGGTCTACAATTGTTGTTAGAAACACGTTTTCACTAACTAGAATATTATAAGCGTTATTGGCATATTAATGCAAAATGGAAGACTTTAATCAAATATGTATTTAAGGCATGAATATCTGCCATACATATATGGTTCAAAAATAGGCCTATAAATGGGATCAAGTTGCGTGAGATTGTATAATGAGAACATGGGAACTCTCCCCTAAAATTAATTACTCCGAATGAAGGGAAAAGTTAATTTTTACGAGTAGAACGTGTCCCCGGTGGGATTTCTGCTCGGGCCCAACCTCCGAACCCCGGGCCGTAGCGGCCTTGATTCACGGTTCAACCTACTCCTAAATTAATTTCTAAAAGCCTTTGACTCGGGCGCTTTAGCTCTACCTCAACCCGGAGAGTGTTATAATTTAGGGAATATTTATTAAAGAAAAAATCTGTAAAATATCTTCAAGCATTAAAGGCCAATTTGTATTATTTTAGTCAAAAGCCAATTGTAATTAAAGTGAATAACGATGAGAAATTTTTTACCCAGAAGATCTCACTAAATAATTACTTGTATTAAAATATTTAGAGCTAAATACTAATTTAATTGTACTTAGTAATAAGCTTTGACATATAAAATAACAAAAAAACTTCACTAAATGTTCCATCAAAAATATTAAAAATAATGATTGTGAACATGATTAGGTATGAGACACTATATTGGTTGAAGGACCAAGACCTCTGCCAACACCTTACAGATGATGATTACAGATTAGCAAAAAATATGATTGGGATTGTTTTATTGCTTGTTCTTCTCTAATATCATTCTTTGATCATTTCTAAACATTTAAGTTTAACAACAAAAGTGTACAAACAAGGTAACAAAAGTGTCTATTTGAATTTTCAAAGCCTTCCTTCAACTCCAGACTTCAAGACATTTTAAAAACGTTCGTGACGCAGGTGCTGCGTAAACTAAGCAGATTTCCTCGTGAAGTTTAACAATAGATAACACACCACCACCGTAAATATTAAGTGAATAAATGTAAACGGTAATAAGAAATCTTTCAGTAACTTTTAATAATTTCCCAACAGGAAGCGCCTGAAATGTAAACAATAAGGTCTGCGAACTTCTCGCCAGAAAGAAAAACAATTACCGAATTATATCGGAATATAGCATATAATTTTATTGAAAACTATCTAGTATATCTATTACTGTATTTTATAATGAATCAGAATAATTTTTAACTCTATCAATCAAATTTTAGTAGTCCAAGAACTTAGGACGGGGGGGTGGGAGGGTCACCAGAACATATTTGCATGAATTCTTACAATAATGTTCTCTTGAAAACAATATTTAGTATTTAAGCTTCGAATAATATGGTTTATTATATAGCAGGGTTTTGTTTATGTAACATGAGTAAAAATGGGGCTTTGCTAAAGGCTCAAAACTGAAAAATTCCAATATCTGAGAATAAATGTATAAACCTATATTAATAGTACATTCAATTATCAATAAGATTGCTTCTATAAACTTTTTCATTCCCACGTACATTATCAGAGATATTTTGAATTTTCAAAATTCTCCTCCTATAAAACCCTGGTCCCATAACACCCGTTAACGAACTTGATCTTTTTTTTCACATAAAACGACTAAATATCGAGTTACGTCATCTCCTAGGTAGGATCGATGATCATTTGAATACCAATTCGAAATACGTGTCATGAGTTCGACCTCAATAGCTTATTTTCCTCAAAGGAAATCTTCTAAAAATCATTTTGTAGGCTTGGCACGTAATCCAGCACACAAAGGTGTTTAAATAACCTATTCTAATTTCACGACTAATAAAGCAGATTTCAAAGGATTTTGGGTTCATAGCTTATTTAACTGTAGAAATTAAAAATCCTACACTTTGTGACAGGATTCTAGCAGATTTCAAAGGATTTTGGGTTCATAGCTTATTTAACTGTAGAAATTAAAAATCCTACACGTTGTGACAGGATTCTAGCAGATTTCAAAGGATTTTGGGTTCATAGCTTATTTAACTGTAGAAATTAAAAATCCTACACGTTGTGACAGGATTCTAGCAGATTTCAAAGGATTTTGGGTTCATAGCTTATTTAACTGTAGAAATTAAAAATCCTACACTTTGTGACAGGATTCTAGCAGATTTCAAAGGATTTTGGGTTCATAGCTTATTTAACTGTAGAAATTAAAAATCCTACACTTTGTGACAGGATTCTAGCAGATTTCAAAGGATTTTGGGTTCATAGCTTATTTAACTGTAGGACTTAAAAATCCTACACTTTGTGACAGGATTCTAGCAGATTTCATTTATGGGAAGTCAGCTACTGAGGATATACTCATGATGAAATATATAATATTTGTCAGTTAACGCTCTAGAGGTTGTATTTGTGTATGATCGTTAACAAACTCGGTAATTACGTATTTCGTTAAAATAAATATCAAGTTCGCGGAAATACCGAATTTCGAAGAAATCGAAAAATTCCAAAGTACCCATCTTTATTAAAAATTTGATGTTCTTTATGTGAATGTTGTTGTATATATTTTTTTATTATTTTGATTTCTGAAGCCGAATATTTGAATTTTTTTATGTTTCTGTCATACTGATGCCTTAGCTGTTATATCATGAACCACATTATTCGATGCTTAATTACCAAACATTGACAAGTTCAATGAACTTTTACTGCGTGAGATATATAAAAATATGTAATGTGATGACGACATCAATTGACTTTTTCCTGCCTTTACTCAAAAATATTTATTTGATCTATGCTAGACTCGACTTATAACCGTTTCAACGAACTCTAATTTTCATATTCGTTAATGGCTTTTATCAGGTTAGTAATAGGGGTATAAGGGTAATAGTATTAGAGGGGACGGGGAGGGGGTGCTCAATAATTATCGGAATTTTGAGAATATAATGAGGTAAGATCCCTAGGTTTCATTCAGTGCGTGGGAAATCTGATTCGTTTACGCAGCGCCTGAGTGACAGAGTTTTATTGAAATCTGAGAAACCTGCCCTTCACTTATCTTATTAAAACACAAATGTTTTCACTAAATAATTATAAACGCTCGTGGCGTTGTACAAATGTATACTGGAAAACTATATTCTTCACTGACAGGGAGTGTAAAAATACAAGGATCAAAAATAGACTTCAGCAGAAAAGAAGTTTACACACCGCTGAATTACGAGCAGGGAGCTTAAGACTTAGCTTAAACCACTAGGTAAATACTACTTATTAAAGACTCGCTGAGTTCTTGGCTTTCCTTAGAAGACATTCACACTGCGTATCTATCATTTACAAAACGTTTTATTCGCATAAACACACTTAATCATAAAAAAAAATACTAATGAAGTTTATTGATATTGGCAAGTAAGCCAAATTAGCAATGGAGATGAGAACGGTAAAAATTGATAAATTGGCATTTAAAATTAAGTTTAAAATATTATATAACAATACTATTTTAAACGAATGCCTTTTAAACAATGTTATTAAACAGTGAGGGGCTCAGGTTAGCCATGTGAGTTAAAGCGTTGATCTTAATCTCACAACCTAGAGTGGCGAGTTCGATTCTCGCCTGAGCAATGGGATTTTAATGAGTGATGGAATTCTTTAAATAAAATCCTCAGTCCCACCCTGGCTAGAAAAGGGTGGTAACCTGTAGACAGCCAGTCCTAATTAGCCTTAGTTGCAAAAAGTGGACGTTAATAAATAATTTATAAACAGTGAGGACTGGTCATATCTATTTTACAGGCATATTCCCATTTTGTTGATAGAACATTCAGACCTGGCCGTCGTAAAATAACGAAGCATTGATTGTTCGACACGACTAGCCCATGTAGAAAACGCGATGACCCATCGTACTTAATACCTTACTAGGAAATGGTATGCCATGCGTTAATATTTTGCTAAATTACTATAGTATATATCAACATGTAGAAAAAATGTCAGACTCACAAGAGTTGCGTAAACTGTGCAGATTTCCCTCGAGCTAGTATATGATCTCAACTCATCATCTATCATTTATTCCTCCAGTAGGATATGAACCTTTTATAGACAGGAATTGAAATACAAGCTGGATATATGAGATGTTAAGTAACTATGTTACTCAATGCGGAACTCATATGAAGGTTATATTTGAAATAAATACAAAATGAATAAAATTAAATTATTTATTAACGTCCACTTTTTGCAACTAAGGCAAATTGGGACGGGTTATCTACAGGTTACCACCCTTTTCTAGCCAGGGTGGGGACTAAGGATTTTATTTAAGGAATTCCGTCACTAAATGTATAAATTCCTTTGCCTAGGCGGGAATCGAACTCGCCACTCTAGGTTTACCATGTGAGATTAAGGCCAACGCTTTAACTCACATGGCTAACCTGAGCCCCACACAACATGAATAGAACAACATTTATATAAAATTAAACTTACAACAAGAAATTACGTTTGCAACAACATTTTGACCTTCTTCCTGAAAACTGAACGAATTTTCGGTTTTCCCTTTCACAATGTTCCAATGTAGTCTTTAGGGAATATCATTTTGCTTCAAATGCAAATATGTAAAGACATTTTTATAGGAGTATCTGTAAAAATGTAAATAATCTACACTTGGTTTTAATCCAGTTAATTTTTAATGTGTCCGTGTGTGAGCGCGCGTTTGAGCGTGCATGGGCATGTGAATGTCATGTGCATGTGAGTGAGTGTGTGTGTGTGTGAACTTGAGTCTTTTCGCTTTATTCTCCATCCGTTCCGACGGTGTAGTGAATACCTTGGTGAGGTTACCTCCTGGTTGAATTATTTACTAGTTACTAGTTTCGGTTTAATCTCACCTCAGGTTCAAACAATACTGAGTCAGAAGTTTGGAACACGAAGCGATTTTCAAAAAATATATTCAAATGTACTAGTATCATATCTAAGAGATAACAAAAATGAAGACTACTCAATGTAATATGTGTGTGCGTGTGTGTGTGTGTGTGTACGCACAAGTATTTCCCCCCCTTACGGTCGTAATTTTATTTTCATTACAACCAAACTCGATATTTAAACGTTAATGAACGATCTTAGCGCAATGTTAATTGTTTACTTTTGCTACGCTACTCATACGCTCGATAACTATTATATGGGGCTCAGGTTAGCCAGTGAGTTAAGCCGTTCGTTTTAATTACTCTTGGTACACCAGGGGTCGTGGGTTAGATTTCCACCTGCCCTATAGGAATTTATTTAATGATGAAGTTATTAAATAAAATAAGTCTCATTCTGGCTAGAAAAGGGTGGCAGAAAACCTGTAGGCAACCCGTCCCGATTAGCCATAGAAGCTCAAAGAGGACACTAATAAATAAATTTAATGTTAACTGCAACGTTTGAATTTTTCAGGGATTTTCTCTAAACCAAAATTCCTAGCGATTTTTACGGCAAGCATCTGAGCGACCAATTGTCATAGTGTTCCAGTTTATATTTCAAAGCCTGTTTAAATATGAGTCTTTGTTAATGGAACATTGGTGGTGTCAGTATGACAATCACGTGGAAAATCTCCATTTCTTACGTAGCTTCTGCGTGACTGAGTTTTTTTTTTTTATTTCAGCAATAACAGGTATTTTGTTTGTGGTATGATGTCTTCTATAATGTTTTTTTATTATATCCATTTCCCATGCCGTAATTTTTATTTAAGGCAATTATTTAATTCTGTTTATTTGCTATTGTTATGTATCTCCTAAATTCGCAAATTACGATTTCTAGTAGCACATAAATAAATAAATACTTAACAATTTTATTGCTCTGATTTGAGCATATAAATTGCGGCAATCTAGGTTCGGCTCTGAATACGTGTGGAGGACCATCCGGTATTCATTGAGAAACCTCAGCAACATTTCATGAAAACATGAGCATCGTGAGCAACATGTTGCACAACATTCTGACAGCAATTGATGTTCCCCCCCTCTCCCCCTTCCTTGCAACAATCTAGACTAGTTTGTAGGCAGGAGTTGTAGTCGGACAATAACCAGAGTTCAGAGTCCCATTTGGTGCGACAGCTTGTCCCGTTGCTAGTTGTTGAATGTCATATCAGAGTAACCCCCCTTTACATACCCCCCCCCCATCGGGGAGCGGAAGGGAGGGCTAAAAGCTTTCCTAACGCCCCTGATGCTCCGCCGCATATTTCCCCACAAGTATATTCCTTTAGTCGAATGCGGGATCGGAAAATGTGGTTGCAAAATAATCGGAAGCCACAAATCATTCTTTGACAAGTTTTTCAGCAGATTTCCCTTAGGAGAAATCAGCAATTGAGGTTGTACTCATTATGGGATTTCCGAAAAATATATTTTAATACATACATATCTATACTTTTGAAAAACTTTATGAGATTATTATTATATTTATTAAATAATATGGGGTAGTTCTGGTCAATTGCCTCCTTTTAAAAGAACGTTCACAATTAAATTAGACCTAATTAAGTAGATCAGACATAGGGTATGTGTAAAACGTTTTGTGTGGTCTGTGAATTGCAAGCACATTTTTCATTGTTTTGTAATTTAATTCTTGTAAAATAATATTCTGTCGTTCCAAGTTCCTTAAAAAATGTTGTGCATTTCTGATGGTGGCTCTTAATTTTATTGCGGCTGTTGTGAAATTTGTATGGTATATATTGGTGTAAGCTGTGAGTCTTGCTACAATTTTTCCATTTATTTATTGTGTTGGATTTTTTTTTAATGCATGAGAATGGTACGAGTGAGAATTCTGGGATTACTGATGAATCTTGTGCTGCTTCCTTTGCTAGCGTGTCACCTTGTTCGTGCCCAATATTTCCTGAATGGGATTTTATCCGGTTTATGAGAGTGTACATTTAAATGTATAATTTTGAAAATATTTTGTATAATTGTTTCGGTGACTGGATGGTGTATATTAGAGTTACGTATATTTTATTTCTTGCTATAAATATAACATCGTTAATCGGTCAGCAATGATTTCCCGGGCATCGCCGGGTATCTTAGCTAGTTTTATAATAAATTCAGAAGCTATTATAACAGCATATTTTCAGCTATTATTGGAACATCTAGTGTCAAGTTTTTATTTGTATTTTAGAATATGTCCACTTGTACATATTCAAATGGGCTTGTTAATTAAATAGATAAACTTAGCAAGAGACTTCCTTGTAGGAAGTGAAAACAATAACTTGTTGGAATCACACTGGAACCGTGTTCGAGTCTTAGCATATAATATCATTTTTTTATATAAAAACAGTTAAAATTTTAATTAATAATCATACAATTAAATATTAATGAACCAACATTTTATTTTATTTTGATTTTACATAATCACTTATAATATTAAAAAATCAACTGACAAATTATTACGAAATAAAACTAAATAAATTCACTACGCTAAGTTAAAGTTAATTTTCAACCCTTTTCTATCATTCATGAATTTTAAAATATTCCTTTGGTTATTACTCCAAGGTCATTATCGGGCTAAAACCATCTGGGGAAGAAGCAAGCAAGCCCTGAAGAGTGAACTCCACTCATGTTGCTAATAAATGAAGTTGAAGTTTGTTAGAACGCTTAAAAGTATTTCGGTGAAGTGGTTAAGTCAGAAACTTTGCGTTTCTTCAGGAGTACTTGGCTGGTTTAGCTTAAGGGGTAACCTCTCCGACGCCCTAACTTATCCCAAGACTTGCCTTTGAAGAGTATTATTAAATAATATTTTATACTTTATGAAGTAGCACCCTCCCTTATTTGAGATTAATCTCATCAGCGGTCTCATGAATAGTAAAATAGTGACCTGTCGTAAAGGGGTAATAACAAAATTCTCACAGAAATAAAAAATCATACAATTCATTTTTCCTTCCTTATGGAACGGAAATAAAGTATTGAAGGCGCTAAATTGTTCGGTATAAATCTCTGATTTGAACCAATTTTATATGCGTAAGTAACAGGCATATCTCAAACATTTCAGGTCTTAGATGTTAAAATTTAATTTATAAGACTGTTATACCTTCTTGTGTTGTGCGTTCTTGTGAGAAGTTGCTGCTCCAGAACGTAAAGTATAATGAATTAGAATAAAATCATTTTTGATTATAACAAAAAGATTCAGACTTAACCCTGCGTTAGTCGCGGCGCCCTGACAGGTGCATCTTTGAGGTGTTTTTCCAATAGCTTCTGGTTGAGTGGACCCAACGACTTCTGCCTCCAGCAATGCTTCTAGCTTCCCTTCCTCTTCAAAACAGTATAGGTTCGACCTTCCAAGTTTGTACACATGCATTCCTTATACAAAACCCCTCAGTTGCACCGCGACCAAAATTGTTAGTATTTCAATTTCTTTTTTTTAATATTTAATCTATTTATCTTACAGATATGTATCATTTGACG